>JAOXYD010122350.1:0-11171 GCA_028565735.1 Pinacopodium congolense | reverse complement strand
AACATACCTATCTTTAAGATTAACATCATAAACTCAAACCATTAGTAATCAAACATGTTTAGTTATCATCAAAACCAGGATTGGAATCTCTCTTGGTTCAACATTATTTATGACATTGTAGGTTATTTCATTTCATCAAAATGAGAATCATAAAGTTATATAAAGAATAATATTTAGATCCTTTTGATTATGAATTAATGTCATCAAAATGAGAATAACAAAGTTATATAAAGAATGATGCTTAGATCCTTTTGATTATGAATTATATAAAACTTGTAAAACTTGTTTATTATTTATGATGAGAAAACTACCTTTTACTTAAAAGGGACAACATGCTAGTGAGTTACAAGATCTTATACATTCAGATGTATATAGCCCTATAACTACTCAAGCTAGAGGACATATTTCATTATATTCACAAATGATCATTCTAGATATGGTTGTGTATTTAATGATATATAAGCCTTAAGCATTTAAAAAATTTAAAGAATTTAGACTTAGGGTAGATAAACAAAATTGTAAAAGTATTAAACTACTTAGATTTGATCGAGGTGGTGAGTACTTAGACCACTAGTTTCTTGGTTACTTAAAAGAGAGTAAAATTCTCTCATAATGGACTCCACCCAAAACTCCTCAATAAAATGGGGTCTTTGAGAGGAGAAATCATGTTTTATTAGATATGTTACAATCCATAATGAGCAATGCAGTTCTTCTGATCTCTTTTAGGGACATGCCCTTAAAACTACTGCCTACTTTCTGAACAGTGTCCCATCTAAATATGTTGACAAGATTTTATATGGGATATGGATTGGCAATAGATCAAAGTTATCACATTTAAAGATTTGGGGATTTGATGCTTATTTAAAATATGTAATATACAATCTTAAAGGTAAATAAGATAAATGCAAGTTTGTGTGGTATCTAAAAGAGAGTTTTAAATACCAATTTTGTCATCTTCTTGAGCAAAAAGTATTTGTCTCAAGATATGCTACATTCTTAGAAAGATAATTTATTCTTAAGAAAAGTAGTAGGAGTTATGTAGAACTTAGAGGAGTTCAAGAACCATAAAATCACATTCAAGTGGAATATAAACCTTAAGTTCATATATTAGATATATAATTAATGGTTCAATAGACATATATTTCACAATATTTTAATAAGATATGTCATCCTCCTAATATATTGGATCTACATATTGAAAATTATAGTTGTGATGTTTCACTCACAGATGATGAGCGTACTAATTTTAAGGAAACAATGTCAGACATTGAACTTAAGTTCAATATTTCCATTTTGCATATGATCACAAATAAAATGATAACGAATTTCAATATGTTAAGTTCTAAAGTGTTGGATGGGATTTTTAGTGAAACAAATGGTGCTTTTGTTATCACATCGAATGAAAATTCTATGAAGATGCAAAATATTATCTTTTAAGTTGTTGTTTAAGCCATAATAATTGAGTACAACAACTACAGATAGCCACATATTTGGCTTCCCTTGTAGATAATGCAACAGAATTATGTTTATGACAAAACCATAAAACTAATGCACTTCCTAAGAAATGATATGCACTAGATGTACTATTTTTATCTAGCAAACTGCTCGCATAATCAACATTAAAATACCCAATTAAATCCAAACAATTATTTTTAGGATACCAAAGACCCAAATGTAATGTTCCCCTTAAATAGCACAAAATACATTTAACAGGTAGTAAATGTGATTCTTTAAGAGAAGATTGAAAGCGTGCATATAAATAAATACTAAACATAATGTCAAGACGACTAGTAGTTAAATACAGTAAACTACCTATCATACCTTGATATAGTTTTTCATCTACCTCTTTTCCATCTTCATCTTTATTTAATTTGGTGGAGGTGCTCATGGGAGTGCCTAAGGGTTTTGTTTGATCTATATTGAAACGATTAAGGAGTTCCCATGTATACTTTGATTGATTTATGAAGATTCCATCCTTTAATTGCTTGATTTGGAGTCCGAGGAAGAAGTTCAATTCTCCCATCATGCTCATCTCGAACTCCCTACTCATACACTTAGTAAATTCCTTACACAAACGTTCATCAGTAGCCCTAAAAAATATTATCAACATATATTTGAACAATTAATAAAGCGTTGTGATCTTTCTTAATAAACACGGTGGTGTCTACTTTCCCTTTTTCAAAACTATTTTCAAGCAAAAAAAAGTACTTAATCTATCATACTAATACTATGCTCTAATTGCTTATTTTGAACCATACAATGCTTTAGCAAGTTTAAAAACATGTTCGGATGCATCATGATGTTCAAAACTGGGGGTTTATTCAACATACACTTCTTCTTGAATAAGGCCATTTAAAAATGCATGTATCCATTTGATAGAGTTTAAAACCCATGTGAGATGCAAATGCAAGAAGTAGTCTAATAGCCTCTAATCTAGTTACAAGAGCAAACGTCTCATCATAATTTATTCCTCCCTCTTAGTTATACCCTTTGGCCACTAGTCTTTCTTTATTTCTAACAATGTGATCTTGTTCATCTAGTTTATTCTTAAAAACCCATTTAGTACCTATTATAGGATGATTCACCGGTCTAGGTACTAAGATCTAAACTTTGTTTCTTTTAAATTGTTCCAATTCCTCATTCATTACTAAAATCCAATTCTCATAATCTAGAGCTTCTTCTATTGTTTTAGGTTCAATTTTTGAAATGAAAGCAATATGAGATAAATTAAATTGAGATCTAGTGGTTACGTTTGGTGAACATCACCTATAATTTAATTGGCGGGATGATCCTTCTTATATTTTTAATCTGCTGGTAGCTCTTCATTTCGTCTTTCTCTACTTGGTTCAACAATTTATGATGTTTGTCCATTGTCTTCGAGTGAAATTTTTTCTAATCACTTGGATAAATCTACATCATCAAACTCAAGTTCTTTCTTTCTTTCAAAAGGATTAATTTTGTTAAAAACAACATGCATAAACTCTTCAATGACATGAGAGTTCTTGTTGTAAACTCTACATGGTTTACTAGATAAAGAATATCATAAGAAAATTCCTTCACTTGTTTTAGAGTCGAATTTTCCCAAACTATCTTTAGTATTCAAAATGTAGTATTTACAACTAAAAACTTTGAAATGACTAATTCTTGGTTTCTTTCCATTCAAAAGCTCATAAGGTGTTGTCTAATTTATATCTAATGTTCACCCTATTAATGACATGACATGCACATGTAACAACTTTGGACTAAAAATATTGTGACAAATCATATTCATTTATCATAGTTCATGCAATTTCTTGTAAATATCTATTTTTCCTCTCTACTATACCGTTTTATTGAGGTGTCCTACGTGCAAAAAAATTATGCATAATGCCATGATCTTCACAAAACATTCAAACATATCATTTTTTTAATTCTCTACCATGATCACTTCTAATAGATGCAATAGATAAGGACTTCTCATTTTGAATTTTTTTTTTGCAAAACTAATAAGAGATTTAAAACATTCATCTTGCGAACTTAAGAACAAGACTCAAATAAAATGATTGAAATCATCAATAATAACAAGTACATATGATTTTCCTCCTAAACTGCTATTCTAGTAGGACCAAATAAATTCATATGAAGTAGTTCAAGGGGTGTAGAAGATGTTACTGATTTCTTACTTTGAAAAGAGCTTCTTACTTTTTTTTCCTATTTAACATGCTCTACAAATTTTATCTTTTTCGTACTTTATAGTTGGAAGTTCTCTAACAAGTTGTTTCGAATTGAGCTTTGAGAGAAGATCCATACTTGCATGTCTAAGTTGTCGATGCCAAGTCCAAGTGCATTCACTTAAGGAAATTAAACACTTATCTTCGAGATTAGTAATACAATATAGATCAACAATGCAAATATTCCCTTTTCTTTTTCCTAAGAACATGATACTATCGTTATCTATCTTAGAGATAACACACTAATCTCCTATAAAACTAACTTTATAGTTTTTATCACATAATTAACTAACCCTCAGTAAATTATGTTTCAAACCTTTAACAAGTAAATCATTATCGAATAATGGACAATTATCTTTACCTATATTTCCAATGCTAATTACCTTACCTTTGGCATTATCCCTAAAAGTGACGAATCCTCTATCCTTGCTCTTAAAGGTCATAAACTGTGAGGGGTCCCTAGTCATATGTCGCGAGCAATCACTGTCTACATACCATTTGTTTCTTCTCTTATCCAACAAGATAAATAAAAAACAATTTAGGTACCCATCTTATCTAGGGTCCTTAGATGTTAGTATACCTAACTCATTCCTTTTTAAATTATAAATTTTAATAAAATTACATAAACAAGATTACAAGTAAAAATAAAAAAACCTATAATAAGGTTTTTAAGAATATTGCTAAAGGTTTGATACATATAAGTAGAACATAAGATGAATTATGGGAGAAAATATTTTGTTCTATCGGTCGACTGGACTAGTACATCGGTCAACTGATGTCAGTAGTTTGGTTGAACGCACTTATGAAGGCAGTGATACAAACTTCAGCAAGTTGAGAGAGCTAACAAAATTAAAAAACAAAACAAAATTTAGGAAAAAGCTATCTAGTTTTTGGAATCCACATATTTTTGGTCCTCTGAAAATTGCAATTTTTGTAACTTTTAGAGAAATTGTTCATACGATCAAAACAAAATAAGAAATATGTCCATGCCGTTCACAAGATGAACAAAGGGGTATAACTTCTTGGTCTAAAACCATTGTAAATTTTATGAAAATGTTTTCTGGGTTGTAAATATGATTTTGTATTATTCATTTGCCTTTGAAACAAAATTTTAGGCTTTTAAGTATATAAAAATGCATGATGTCTAGATTGAGGTTTACTAGATATATTAAGAGCAATTTTTGATATACTTTCTTCCTCTATATTTTTTACTCTAAAAAAGATGGTTTTATTAGTAGATGATTCTTTTTTGTATCCTAAACCATGTTTATCATTTCTGTCTTTGTGAATACTCAACAATGTCTCTAGTTTTCCTTTTCCTTTTTTGAATTTTTCTAGAGAATCTTGAAGGGACTCATTTTCTTTTTGTAAGGATCTATTTTTATTAACAAGTTCATCATTGTCTTTGATGATCAAACTCATGTCTTTTCTAAGGCCTTCATTTTCCATTTTGTTTGCATCTAACTCATCTAATATACTTTTGTTTTTGTCATACAGTTCCTTGTTTTTCTTGGCATTTCATCACACGAGTAATCACATTCATCTTTATTAAGGGAAGAAGATACCTCATTGTATGGGATAAAACATATGTTGGCTTTTAATGCTTTCTTTTTCTTGGATTTATCTTTCTTCCATGCCTTCTTTTCTCTCTTCTCATCTTTTTCTTTTTCTTCTTGTAATTGTGGACATTGTGATCTCAAGTGTCCTTTTTCACCATATTCAAAACACGTGTTAGAAAATTTATTTTTAGAAAAAGGTGTATCTTTTCAGCGTGTTAAGGTATTTTTTATGAACTTCTTTAGTCTTCCCATTAGAAGTGCGAGTTTCTCATTTTCGTTCTCACGCGATGATCCTTCATTATCACTTTCTTCTCTTTTGTATGCCTTGAAGGCCACGTTTTTCTTCTTTGACATCTCTTGTTCTTCCATGATATTTTTCATCACCACTTCGTACGTCAATAGTGACCCAATAAGCTCATCAAGGGGAAGTTTGTTGAGATCCTTGGCTTCTTGTATCGCAGTTACCTTTGCTTCTCATGTCTTTGGTAGTGACATCAAGATTTTCCTAACAAGCTAAACACTAGAATAGGTCTTACCTAGACCTTTTAGAGCACTTATGATATTGTTAAATTGTGTATACATAATGGAAATAGTCTTATCATGCATCATTCTAAACAATTCATTGTCATAAGTAAGCATGCTAATTTTGGTCTCCTTGACTTAATTCATACCTTTATAAGTGATTTCCAAAGTATGCCATATATCATATACAGTTTCACACATTGAAATTTTATTATACTCTTCCATACTTAAAGCATAATACAAAATATGTGTGGCCTTATAGATCAAAGAAATAGATCTTTTTTCTTCTACGTTTCATTCATTTTCTTTTTTTTTAAATAACCTCATTACCTATGAGTTTGTTAGGCATAGAAAATCGTTGAGTTACCATCATCCATAACTCGGTATTTTTTTTCCCATTAAGTAACACCTCATCCTATTTTTCTAATTTATGTAATTGTTACCATCGAAAAAGGGTGTTCTATGTCGGTTATGACCATCTAAACTAGATGAAGAACCTACGGAATTCTTGAAGTGTGCCAAGTGATCTTTCCTCACTAATTTGTTGGAATTAAAGATCTAAGTGAGACCAACACTTTGATACCAATTATTGGTCCTAAATGAAACCCAAGAGGGGGGTGAATTAGGTTCTAAGAAATTATGCAAATTAAAAATGCGGAAGCTAAACAAATAATATTGGATTGCACAAATAAAAAGAAATAGATTTACAGTAAAAATAAAAACAAATTGCAATTGATCAATAAAAAAAATTAACAACTTACAAACTCCTTTTTACCTTAAGCATAACCCTCTTCTTTTTCCAAGGCTCAAGAATAACCTTTTGACAATTTTTTTTATAGGCTCAAGAATAACCTTTAATAAGTTCTTTTTATAGGGTAAAAAATAACCTCAATTGTGATTGCAATATATCGAAACTCTCAACCACAATATCAAATTCTCACAGGACTGAAATAAGAAAGCTTTTAAAACACTTATATGAAACACCGGCTCTTTCCTTTTTCTTTTTCTCTTTGGCTCCTTGCTTGGCCTCCAATTTATACTGCTAATCAAGGTTAATTAGCCGTTGGGAGAATCACCAACATTTATCTTCGCATTAACTCTTGTGACTGTTGTTTAATTCTTGTGTCCGTTGTGCAATATGATCATTCTTAATAATTTGCTATACATAATCTTCTTCATTCGGTCGAACAATATAAACCTTTAATCGACTAGTCTTCGTTGTTTTTCTTCATTCGGCTAGATGGTAGATTTAATCGGTCGATTAATATTTGTTCGATCGATCGGTCTTCTTATTCTGTTGATTGATCTCATGCCACAGTGCTTCGTTTTAATGCCTTTGATCGATTGATGTTTATTCGGTTGACCGATCTTCATTCTACAGTAACCGCTATACCTTGATCAATATTTTGCTTCGGATGTACCTATCTTTACAGCATTCTTTAAACAGATAAATTAGAAGAGAGAGTGTTTTGCATCATCAAAATTTGGGTGGAAACTCCTTTGGTTCATTAAAAAAGATATTACTTTTGAAATTAAATCTAAATAATTTTTTAAATTTAATTGAAATATAAATTTATACTATTTTTTAAAGATTAATTTCTTAATTAATGAGAAAATTCTTCCTTTAATAAATTACAAAATTATTCTCTAACGTATTATTAAAAGCTCTTTTTAATTAACAAAAGAAATATTTGTCTAAATTTAATCAAGCAATATCTTTGTTTCTAAAAAATACTATTTAAACTGAAAAATAATTTCTATATCAAATAGAATAATATCTCCCTAAACAAATAATAAATTTAATTTATTTTCATTGATATTTAAATAATTAATTTAAGTTAAGAGACACTTTTCTTAAATAAACTAAAAAATTAAAATTTAAGAAATATAATTAATTATAATGGAAAAATAATTAACTCTATTTCTAGACAACTATGTTTTAAAATTTAAGTTAGGAATCAATTTAATTATTAATTTTAATGTAACTATGAAAGTCATTAGTTATTGGCAACCTAATGCATGGCATATGGTGTGAGAGAAACTAAAGAATTTTTCAAAATGAAAATAGAATTAAGTATCATGCAAGATAAAGGAGACAGCTCATAATGCTCATCTATGTTACAGCTTGCACGTGAGAAACAAATGGGATTTAGAAAAACCATAAAATTTGTGGGAAACTTGTTCTTTAAGAATTATGGTTAGGGATTTCATTCTTTATAAAATTGATTTAATATTAAACTTAAAATTTTGTATAATCACCTAATTCATCTCCCTCCCTCCCTTCTTAGATTCCATTTAGGGCTAACATAAGTAATACAAACCAATTCCATAAAATACTTTAAAATTTTTAAATTGTATATCAATTTTAAAATTAAACTAATTATTTTTATTTTTTAAAAATAAGTAATATAGTTAATATAAGAAAATTTATAATAAGATAAAAAAATCTACAACTAGAGTAGACATGTGTTGCATTACAAGATAGAAAGAAAAACAATACACTACCAAGAGTGAACACTAGGTTAATTACACTTAAAGCAAAGAGAAAAGAAAACCTAGGTTATCTTTCGATGAGAGATCACATGCCATCGAAACGTTTTGATTCAATCAAAGTTCCACTAATCTTCTAAAATCTCGAGTCTTCTTAAATCCAGCTTGTAACAGTCTTAAAGCCCCTTTTTTATAAAAGAATAAACACCTCAAAGGTATCTTACTTAAAATCTTAATAATTAGGGTTTAAAATACACAAAGCCTAATAAGATGAAAATTTTGCTTTGAAAATTTCTTAAAAGCTTTAAAATGCATTTTCAAATCAATTTTACTTAAATTGAAACCATAAGAGAACAATTTCTTACTCAAAAATACAAAAACCTATATTGAATGCTCAGTGACCATAAAAAAGTCTCTTGAATGCTCAATGACCATAAAATAGTCTCTTTCTCTTTAATACATATACAACTCATAACATTTCATAAATATTTGTTCAATAACCCTTGGGCTTATGTATTCACAACCTTTCTTAACTTAGATGTGTTTAAAATGCATCCTAACTATTACTCTCTTTTAAAAAGATGTTAGGAACAAAGAAAAATAATCATTATTCGTTGTTAGAACATATTGGTCAACCACTAGGCAGCACTAGTCAACCGATGTGCAATTTAATAGTCGATCAGTGTACAGTTTTAGCATACACTGATGGACCACTAAACCTTCACTAATTGATCACTTAAGCTAAATGATGCCACTCATTAGCCAATTTACAGATGCTATTTTCCTTCTATAAAACTTTGTAAATGCCCAATTTTTAAGCATCGGTCAACCATTTCCTTAGATTGGTTGACTAATACTTCTCTAATTCAGTTTTTAGAAGTTGTGGAAGCTTTCTAAAACTAACCAAAATATTTCTAAACATTTTTAAGCACTTAAAATAAATTTATTTTTTTAAATAAAAACCTGGACTCAATCAGATTTTAAATATTAACTAAAAAGATTTTAATGATTAAAACTTCAATAAAAACAATTAAATGTTTTGTTTTATGAAATCTTGTGCATATTTTGAGAAACATATGCGATTCATATATAGTTTTGAGTCCCTAAAATTATTAAAACCTTAAATAAGGCTTATAAATAAATTTAAACCTAAATAGACCAGTTACAAGATCTAGCTCCCTTAGACTTTTTCATCCACAAATTGACCTTCTTAAAGATTCATTTTCACTTAAATTTGCATTTAAATGCCTCTTTAACAAAGTTATCTTTTAAAAGCTTCATCATAAGATAAAACATTAATAAAGAACATATTTTGTTATCATCAAGGTTTGAATTGGAACCTCCCTTAATTTAACCATTTGAATTGTTGTAACTCAATTTTGAGTACATTATTCCATAAGCCAAATAACGTGGGTTAAATCTAGTTTAAGTTTATTTTAAACTTATTATCAAATATTCCTTTGTTTTAGCACTAGAGTGTATTAACCTAACAATCAATCATTTCTTTTCCCAATTCTACAATAATTTTACCTGTTGAACTGAGGAAGGTTCCACCTTATTTAAATGATGAAAAGATAATCTTTATACTAATGACTTTATTATGGTTAAGGTTTTGGAAAGATAGGTATGTTGAAGAACTAGTTAAAAGGTGATTTTTGGAGTCTTGGATCCTAAATGGAGCATATGATGATCATGTAAAAAAGACTTAAGGTTCAAGGCCAATTTTAAGTTTAAATGGGTTTAACATTATGTTAGAATGAATATGGCACTAAGAGGGGGTGAATTAGTGTATTAAAATTCTTACTAAACAATTGCGAAAGCTTAAACAAATTTATCTAAACAAACAATCAGATAGTCTAAATGCAAAACTAAAGATAGAGAGAGGAGAGTTTACACCTTGATTTATCCTAGTTCGGAGCTATCCACTTGCTCCTAATCCAGTCCCCAACACCACTATTGAGCTTTAGTTCTTATAATAATAATCATAGTTACAGATACAATCCTTTTTCACAAGATGAAGGAAAACCTTTCACTAGTTTCTTTTTCTTAGGATTAAGAATAACCTCACAATCCCTCAATTACAATTGAAAAGAAACTTCACTTGATAAACACAAGAGGCTCATGAATGAATGCACAAAAAATAATTGATCGTCTTTCTAAAAAATCACACATACAAAAATTACTTAAAACCTTTCAAGTGATCATCAGTTGAAAAATAAATGCTTTGTAAGACTTTAAAACTTTATAATCACTCCCCACTTTCTGTATATCAAAATCTTATACACACACATAATAATCAATCCTATTTATACATCTCAAAGTATGATAAATCTGTTGGACAAAAGGTAATATTACCGTTTGTCTAAAAGGAAAAAGTAATAAATGTTTTACTTGTTGTACAACGTTACAATTCTTTCTTGACTCTGGAAGTTTCTGAACATTTAGTCAACTGATCTCTTGGTTCAGTCGATCAATAGGTCTTTATGACTGTGTTCGGTCGACCAATCCATTCATTTGATCGACCGATAGCGTCTTTTCAAGTATTCGGTCGACCAAATGCTCTTGACTCTGGAAGTTTTTGAACATTCGGTCGATCAATCTCTTGGTTTGGTTGACTAATAGGTCTTTATGACTGTGTTCAGTCGAACCAATCCATTCATTCGGTTGACTGATAGCCTCTTATCAAGTATTTGGTCGACCGAACAGATCATTTGATCGACCAATCTATTTATTCGGTCGACTAACCTTAGAACAAACAGTCGAATAAGTGTTAATCATATTTATATATAAACAAACAAAAACCCATACATCACAACAAGTCTTTAACTTATCTTTAATACTTTATGCATATTTTTCTAATCAAATTAAACATATATCAAGAGATGCAATC
>JAOXYD010122339.1:0-11171 GCA_028565735.1 Pinacopodium congolense | reverse complement strand
CTTCGCAAAATTTCAAATTCTTATTCCGTCTCGATCTCGTCTCCTTCCAATTCGCCTTCTGCACCTATTAATAAAAATTTCAATTAAGCTAAATAAATAAATAAAAATCTCTAAAATATTCTTAATTCACTAATCTATCATAATTTTTTTTTCTAAAAATTACAAAATAAATCCTAAACTCTTTAAAATCTCAAACTACACCTAAACTTCTAAAATTTACATATTTGCCACTATATATTTTATTTATTTATTTTTTTGTTTCCCCTTCCTTTCTCTCTCCTTCCTCCCCTCTCACCCCTCTCACCTATGGCTCCTCATCTTCTCCCTTCTTTCCTTTTTTTTTTCTTTTCTTCTTCTTCTTCTTCTTCTTCTCCGTCACCAACGCTTCTCTACTTCCCCATGACTGTCCAGATTTTATTTTTCCAACCCCTCTCTCAAATTGGTTTTCACTCTACTCCATAAATAACAATAATAAAGATCAACTATTATACTTACCTTACAAAAATTAGTATAAAGGTTAAAAAGAAATCATAAGGACTTGAGAAGAGCAAAGAAGATTGAAGAGAATGGGAGGCTGTCGTCGTTGCTTTGGGTGGGTGAAGAAGAAGAGAGTTGAATTTAACCTATTATTAAGTATATGGGTCATGGGCTGGGTCAGGTTTTAGAGATTGGATTGGGTTTTATTTTTTTTGTATTTCATGGGCTTTACAATTGTTTATTTTTTTCAATTATTACAATTAATGAATTTCACAACAGTATTTGGACATAAGGATATATTTACATCCGATAAGTGGGAACGGTATTTTACAATGAAAAATGACCTGGGAAGCAACACGCAGAAGCTGTTAGGAGAGGAGCTGAAAGAGAGAGATAAAAAAACATGGATTTGCAAACTTGAAATCGCGGCCGACCGAAGTGCTTTGGGTTTTATGCCTTCGCTTCCTTATCCTTTTGCAAAGAATTGCTGATATGCTCTTCTTTTCTTTTTTTTTTTAGAAAAAAATTTGTAATGATCCTAGTTTGCCATATTCTAATTATTAGGTTAACAATATTTGTAATCCTAAATTTTTTATCATTTTTTAAAATTGATTCCTATATCTTTGAAATTTTCTATTGAAATCTTATACCTATGCGGATTAATCAAAGGTAGTCCTTATAAGACTTAATTGAGAAAATTATAAAAGGTTTAGAATTTAATTGAAAAAATTGTGAAATGTTTAGGACTAAAAATATTCAAAATAATCATATTTTAAATCCTAAACCTTTTGCAATTTTTTTAATTAAATATTAAATCTTTCACAATTTTTTTAATTAAGTCTTATAAGGATTACGTTTAATTAATCCACATAAGTATAGGACTTCAATAGGAAGTTTTAAAGGTATATGACTCAATTGAAAAAATGGTAACAACTTTAGGGCTACAAATATTGTTATCCCTCTACCTATTTTGCCATCTTCTACCTATAGATGCAAATAGTTCAAAGTATCATGAAAATAAAGTCATTTTTTGTCTTAATATGTTTAGATGGATAAATTTTATTTAAAAAAAGAAGAAATATTATAGACGGGTCAATGCTTATCACTCCGAATTGTCCCGAAAAGTGATATTAATTTAGAAATTAATATAGTAAATAACTAGGGATAGTACCTATATAGCACCAATTGTAATTCTAACTCTTCATGTTTGGTATCTTTAATAGTTTTTGATATTCTAAACACAAAAATCGAATAAATAATATAAAATTTGAGAAAAATAACAAACTAATACAACACAAAAACTAATATAAACACACAAAAACAAAAACCAAAAATCAAAACCAACAACAATACTAAACAATCTTTTACATTTGAACATATTAATAGTTGATCATGTTATTTGATGCTCACGTGCTTATTCGTTAGGCTGGAACTAATTTCATGTTATGAGTTCATTTTTTGGGCTATTAGGCGGGTGGCCACCTAGCTTTATTATTGAAAAAAAGACGTCAAATTGGTCTCTAAACGTAACATTTTGATAGCAAACTTAGATTTGAGTTTGAGAAGAGTCTTCAGGAAAAATGTTATGTTTATCTTTATCATTCTTTCACCATTTTATTGGCAATAACAAATAAAAAAAGAGTTTGACTACAAGATCATCAGTCATGGTCATATATATAATACAAAGAAATAATTAGATGTTTGAACTAAAATATCCCTTATTTTATACCTTGGTGGCTATGAATGACCATCAATAGATGGTCATCTAGTTTTCTCCTAAAAAATACAATGGCAAGAACATATGAATGAAGAGAGTGAGAGAAATAAGTAAACATAACAGGTCATGATGTTTTTAAAAATGGAAAACTTATGGCCCTTTGTATGGCTATCTTGTATCATGAAGGCAAAAACTACCCAACTGACAGACCATGAACATCCATGACCTGCTGGCTATATAATAATAACATATTTTTATTATTTTATTATTTTATTATTTTATAATCTACAGGCTATGGATGTCCATGGTTTGTAAACTATGTAGTCGACCGCTATCATGAACATAAGTGGATGAAATTGAGGTTATAAGTTTCTTGAGATTCCTCAACTAAATTAGTCATAAAACCCACAATTAATGTTAGGCTCTTTAAAAAAAAACTTAGTTGGCCCATTTAATGATCCATCGTGCATCATCACCACTGCTATAAGAGTAAAAAAAAAGTCATTTATTTAAACTATAGGCTGAAGGATTAAATTCTATCTTAATATTTTAACAAATATTTTAAAAAACTTATTATTTCATTTTATTTAAATAAAACTCTAATGTTTGTCAAAATATTTAAAAAAAGACTAACATTTTGAACTAGTAATAACAAAAATAGAAAAAGAAAGAAGAAAGGAATAAGTGAGAGATGCACAAAAAATAAAGAGGGAAATACGAAACGTGAAAAAAGGAAAATGAAGAGCAATCAAAAAGGGGAGAGAGAGAGATAGAGAGAGGGAGAGATGAAAAATAGCTATGGAAAAGAAAGATGAGAGTGGATTTTCTAAATGAATCGTTGGTTGTTAAAAAAGTTATGCATTGAGGAAAAGAGAGAGAAAAAGAAGAGGAAATTACTAAAACATTAATTATAAAAAAGAAGTGATGTCGTATAGGTTGTTGCTATTGATGAGATGGATCCACCACAGTCATTTTCTCCGTTGTCATTAACAAATGAACTAGTTAGTCCAAATGAGATTTGCAAGATGTGTTGAGTCTTATTTTGGCTTGCCCATAGTAGTAACTATAGTAGTAAGATTATTCTGTTTGTGTAGTTCGATAGTGAGCAAGAAAAATGATAAAGGTGTTGAACTTTTTTATGTTCGTACTCTCTAATTTTTTGTCGTAAAAATAATAATTCAAAACAACTTAAAAAACCAAAGTACCAACTAACCTTTTATGTAGAAGCAATAACCTTTCATCATTTGTATGCAAAAGTTATTTAAAGTCAACCAATTATCTAGTCCCTCAAATTCCTCCTCATTAATTTTCATGAACTCAAACAAAGATCAATAAATAAGGTTGGTCATGTTTAGTGAGTGTAATCAGCAAACATATATATAGGCCTCAGTGAATAGAAAGATTTAGAAGAATTGGCTGTGAAGAGTAAAATACATGTAACATTAGGATTCTTTACTAGTTTTATAATTCATGAAATTGTGTTAACATTAATTCTAATGTTATTTTCACCTTTAATTTCACCACAACCAGAGTTTTCTTCAGTCAATATAGAAGATGATTAGTTGTCATCGATTCAAACACTTGAACTTGTTACACTAGTGGTGATACATGGTCATTGTTAATCATATATGGCACTTAAAAGGGGAGAGGGTAAATTAGATGATACCATATTTTTCTAAATATTTAAACCTAATTGAAAATTCCTTCTAAACTTATACAGAAGTTTAAATAAATTTAACAAATAATTTATAATAATAATATAATATATAATAAAGTATGCTTGAAATTAAAAGAGATAAGGAAGATAAGTGCAAAGTAATTTATACTAATTTTAGACATAATTCATACCTATCTCTACTTTCCAATACTTTGTTGAAAATTTTTACTATTAGAATCATTATTACAACTCCCTTTTCCAATAAATTGAGAATAATCCTTATAAAAATCTTCTTCACAATCAACCAATCCCCAAAAAAGTATAATTCTAAAAGATTCTTTCTTGATTCACTCAAAGTATTTAAAAGGTTCTTAACAACTTCATAATGAACATAGCATAAAGAATACCAAAACACCATTAAACTTTGCAAAAACAATATTCAAAATGTTTTAATTCACTTTCTATTATGTTTTTCTACACACTTGATGCATAACACATAGTTAACGTGTTTATGACCTACTAGTCGTTTGTAATTATTGGGTTTCATTAAAAACCAATAAGTTCATTTTACCATTGAAACCCAGTTGTTTACATTCAATTTGTTAAACGACTAATCAACCAATGCCTAAAACTAGTCAACGAGTCTATGGTAAAATCACACATTAGTTAACCAATCTCACCAAGTGGTCAACTAGCCATCATTGATCATCCATTCTTGTGCTAAACTAGTTCTTACCTCAACTTGATACACTTAAATACATTTAAATGATCTCAAAACAATTCCTAGCATCTTCAAAACCTTTTTTTATCACTCACAATCATTAAAAAAATTCAAAAACTTTTTCATAATTCAAGAGGATTATTTGAAAATAATTCCCCATACAATTTCTTTTGATTATGCATCCTATATATATAAACACTAAAAATGAATACAATATACATAATTTGAGCCATTTAAACACAATGAAATGATCAAGATAAGTCTACAGTAAAAATATCAAATAATAAACATATCAAAATTCTAACTAAATCTCCAACTCGAGCCTTTTTCCTTAAGTATGTATAAGCTCTATTTTATACTCTAAGACTTTAAAATTCATCTTCTAAATGCCTTTTTAACACACTTAGCTTTCCAAAAACATCAAATACAATAAAATTATTAGTAGTAAGATGTTTATCATCATTAAAACTAGGAAGACCTGCTCTGGTTAACAATCTTCCTTTATCTTATGATGACAAAATCAAGTGATATTACAAAATCATAAAACTAAAATAAACACTTTGTTTTAATACCATTTTAAATTTACTTAACATCACTTAAAATTTATTCAAAACTAATGTCCCTTTAATGCAATAACATAAGTAACCAAATAATCATATTTTAAAACACAATATTGCAATTACTTATCCAAACTGACTTTAAAGACGTAATAAACACTTAAATAAACAAGTTTTAATAACTCCTCCTAAATTAATCCAAATTTAAGCTCCCTCTATATTCATGTAGTTTAACTTAATCAAAATTTAAACTCTACCTAAATAAAATATAATATCATAACCTATTTTCCCCCTTTTTTGGAATCATTAAAAAAAGGTAAAATTAAGAATACAAACAATCTAATATCATAAAATTTGATTCTTATACAAAAGAGAAGGAGACAACATGAATTTAGATCTCAAAAAAGGATAATTTAATATCATAAAGAGAATTATATGTACTATATATTGTAACACCCCCTATACGAAATCTAAAATCATTCACACATAAGACAACCAATCTTTGATACATACATTCAGGACATGTATTTCAGTTCAATGCTATATATATATATACACACACATTACAAAACTCTTTAATGCTTAACATTGTCATTTAATAGTAGTAAAACATATTATTATTTTTTTCATTTACATGATAACCTAAAAGAAAACATACAATTTCCTTTAACCATTGCATATACAATCATATGTAACTAAAAACGCATTCCAAAAGTACTTTTTTTTTCTAATTGTTGGCCTTGAGCATTATAGATGTTCCATGTCCCTCACTCCTATGACTTGGACCTACACGGATTAACACCCGTGCTAAGCTTGAAAGCTTATTGGGAAAACACTTAATTTGGATGACCACTCGCAGCAGTCATCCGCCAAGCACATACATTTATGAATATCGTACAAATATAAATAAGGATGGCATAATTAATCAAATAAATAATGCAAACATGCTTCAATATTTTTTTTTCATATACTATAAATTTTCCTTTAAAACTCGAACATGGATATTCAACACTCAGTGATACAAATTATCAATACAAATGCAAATGTCCATTTATTTACCGATTATTTTTATAGTCATATTGTATTTATTATATCTCTTTACTTTATTTTCTATGTTAGGCCTGTACATTTTCTGTAGGTGTGGATAGTGGGTGTTGTGAATATCCGAAGATATCAAACTGTGGATACCCGAAGGTATCAAACTATGGATACATGCTAGAAGGTATCAAACTTTGGACATTGATGGTGTTAAACTGCAGCAAATGCACTATAACCCTATAGGCATGCCTATCTATCCATAACCAAGACAGTTGAGCAAACACCATAATATTTCATTTAACCATTTGCAAATGTCATAATTCATGTATCAACAAGTGATATAAAATACATTTCAGATCATAAATTGTATATATGTATTCATACATACGAGTCATAACTTACCACCATTAGAAAGGTGTCAAAGTCACACTTTTATAATCAAAATATATATATATATATATGAACAATAAATATGCATATCAATCATTTATATACTAGTACGTTTTCTTTGGAATGTATTATATTCAATCTTAAATTCCATTGTTCAATCACTTAATCATGACAGATACTCTTTCCATTTATACTACTAATTGGTCCTTAATATACAGATAGAAAAATTCAAAACTGGGTTTTGAGGTCTTCCATACATTTTTCCTCCTTTACATGTATATTTTATAGCACCAACAATCAGAGCATTTGAGCTTCTAAGTCATGAGATATAAGTAAAATATCACAAGCTACTCCGAAATAGGGGTATCATCATATTGCCTTTTTCGACCTTAATTTCCAAAGTCATAGAGCTAGAATTAAATCAAAGTCTCTTCTAAAGATATTTACCTCTATATCTTAGGTTTCATATTCAACTATAATCACACAATTTTGGAGGCCTTTAGGCTTAGTTATGACTTAAACAACGTAACTGACTCAAACAAACTCTAAACAGAATTTCATTATATAATACTTTCTTATCATATTTAACCAATTTTATCTAAGATAACATTAAAATAATAACAAAGCAAAACCCTGGCAACAATTCCACATTAACTAAGTGAAATCCCAAACCTAAAAATTATCAAAGTAGATCTTCTATTGCCTTTCCTTCTCTTCCTCTTTGGCTTTACTTGACTCACCAACTTGATTTCCACATAAGATTGGCTTAATTTCTTATATGAAAAATGATGGGATGAAGAAGGTGAAATAAAAAGGAAAAAATCTAAACTTAGAATGTCATGCATCCCCCTCTCCATATCCCCATTTCATAACTTTCAAAATCCATGCATATGATTTGTTATTATTGGTCACACATGCCTTAATCCAATTGGTTCACACATGACTTAATCCAACAAATCCATGTGTTAACTTTAGAAAAATTGCATATTAGTCCTTCTTCTTCTTTTACTTCCCATGTAGGCCTATAATCTTATCAATTAATTTCATCCCACTATGTCTTAATTTTCTAATGTCATAAATTTCATGCAATTTAGTTTATTATTCCGATAGTTATACTTAAAACACTACATGTTGTTCGAAAATAAGGACAATAGCCATAACTCAACTTTAAGCCATAATTCAAAAACCTTAGAGACACAATAAAATTTTGGTTCCTTCATAATAGTTTTATATCTATGTCTCTAGATTAATTTTCAATTAGAATTATCTAATTTGGAGGTATACAGATCAAGATATGTCTAAATTACAGAGGTATGTTTATGTCAAAATGAACAAATTATCCATTTACCCAAATCTTTTACGTTAAGTATCATTATGTTAATTCATTTGTTATGTTCACTTTTTAATGCACCCTAGAAATGCTATAATACTTCTAGGGTATATATTAAGGCCTTACATATATAATAATCCAAAGTACAAAATTTTTTAAAGCATCAAACTACATCATAAAAATGTCAAAGTACATCACCAAATCACTCTTTATATAAGAAAACCCTAAACTCTTTTAAAATAACTCTCAGATCAAGGTAGAGGAGGAATACAATAGCAGATGTCCATGAAGCAATATGAACTTGTCGATTCAATAATATCGAGTCAATCTCAAATTTGAGTAATTTTGACTTGCAACTCAAAATAAAATTTAAAAGAGGCTTAGAAGAAGGACCCTCATCACTAAAGGACATGGCATAACTCTAAATAGGCTTATCATTGACACCAAGATGCATAGGAGGAGGTACTGGTGACTGATGTAGACAAGTCATTTGACTATTAAATTTTGATATCCCATTTGAATTAACGTAAATTAGTCAAAGAAGGATTAGAATTCATACTCATCTTTCATTAGAGGAATAATAAAACAATAGAAGATATGATAAAAAATAAAAGAATAAGGAATGTTTTGTTTCTTCTTCTTAGCTTAGGTAAAATGAATCATGTTATGTAAAATGAAGTCTCCTAAGTAAATTGGCTCACCCAACATCAAAGTAAAAAGAAACTAAAGGTCATTTAAACATAAACAAGTGAATTGCTTACTTGAGGAGAGAAATTTGTATTTATTGAAAAGATGGTGGAAGCAAGGGATTGCATTCAATTTGCTCACATCACTCAATTTTTAAGTAATACCCTCCTCATTATATAACTTGAAAATGGCTTTGACTCAAGTAGCTATAAAGTGAATTAAGTTATTATGTTTAGTTAAACAGTTATAATAAGAATACTCTTAAGGGATGGGATTCCGAAGATTTTATTTATAAGGTCTCTAGAGAGATTAATGGAAACACTTTGAACTTTAAATACCATATGATACTCTTCTCCTATACGATGTTCTCTATGATTACAAAAAAAAAAAAGTCTTACATTGGTGCTAGTAATTCTATAAGGGATTGTAAACAAATATTTTCGCCCTTCATCAATGGAGAATTGGACTAAAGCATATTGTTTATAGTGGTCTAAATAGGAGGGAGTAATAAGACGACTTTCATGTAATTCTCTAAAAGCATAGTTACGGAATTGAGGAGAGTTAATATCAATGTACTCATCCTCATGTGAAGTTTATGATCTCCTGCTCATAGTGAACCAACACCTTGTGTTTTAACTATGATGGAAGATAAGGCAAACTTCGAAGAAAAACTGATGAAATTTTAAGCATGAAAACAAACTTGAAATCTTAAGAAGACTCTAGAGTGAAATATTTGTATCGATATCAAAATGCTTGTGGTCAATTATACCACTTGCATATAGAAATAGATTTCTATGAACCAAAATTTAACTATTTTAAACTTAGATTAATTCTAAGAGCCTATGCGCACCTATATGCAGAAAAAGTGAAATTTAAAGCTTGTAAACCTATAACTGTGAACACAAATGTATGATACATGTACTTAACTCATCAAATTGAATCTTGGAAATGGTTAAATTTACTACCAATTGCATTTATATAGAGTCAATTTTATAAACCGACCCTTAATTTATCAAAATTTTGAAAAAGTCTTAAATTCTAAAATCATAAATTTGAGAAAACTGGAATTTGACAAAAAAACAAATTCAATTGGGTGTTTAAAAAACTCAAATTATCTCCCAATTGCATTTTTATAAAAATTAATTTTATAAAACAATGCTTAATTGATCAAAATTTTGAAAAAGTTCTAAATTCTAAAGGCTTAAATTGGGGGAAAAAAACAAAATGCGTAAAAGAAAAATCTAATTGAAGGTTCCTATAGCTCAATTCAATTTCTGATTTCATGAAAAAATCTTCAATTTTGAAAATTTTCTATAAATTATACAAGAAAATGAAAACCCCAATTATGAAACCCTAACTATGCAAAAATCTAAAATTGAATCAACTAAATGCATTTCTATAAAATTAAGCTTTTATAATGCTAATAGATAATGAAATGAAGCCTAATTGATGGCTAACTGTATAAAAATTTTGAAAAGAAATCAAATCCCTGAATCTAAGAAATTAGGGTTTTACTCAATTGAAAATGCTAACTGAAAAGAGATGAAATTCCTAGAAAATCTGATCTAGAAGAGAGTGGGAAACTAAAGACATAATTGCATCATTTGAGTGTTGCCTAGAAGCTTTAATTTTGCCAGAGAAGAAGAGTAACGTCGCATAATGGAAACAGAAGAAATGGTGTTGATGCCAAATGGTTTAAGAAAGGGAAAAGTGTTCTAAATAAGCAGTGAAGATAGATAACGTAAACTATGGACAAAAGTTTTTTAGAAGGAAGGGAGATGGTGTTCTATTTCACTAAAGATAAGAAAAAGAGGAATGAGTGCACGAATAAGTCAGCCAAAAGGGAAGCAAAGTCTTTAAACGTGATCAACTATTCAACTTATGTTTAATAGTCGTCGACCATCTACTAGCCAACTAATTAACACATTGGTTGACTACTAACAGATCGAAAATGTATAATATTGGTCAACCACAATGCTTAAAGTGCACAATTTTATAGTTACATTTCAAAACACAAAAGTTGACTTATAACACATATTAATCACCAAAAAATTAAACTTTAAAACAATTTAAACTCAATTATTCATCAATCAAAAGCATTTAAGTCATTAAGTATCACTGAAAAACATCATGTATCAATTGATTTCATAGAGAATCACCATAATAACTATATGCTTTCCTTTTCATATAATGTCAATTTTTGTTAATTTATTCCCTCACTTGGTTGAACACTATGTATTGGTAATTACTCCTTTATAATAATATCTATTTATCTATGAAACACAATTTAACGAATTTTTTATATCCACACTAATTTGGGTTATTAGAAATTGGATACATTACTACCATTCCATCATTTTAATTTATCATTTCAACTTCCTAACTTATCATAACAAAATCTTTCTATATATCCATAATATCCATAATAGTTGCAAAATAAGAGTGCATAAATCTTATATATATGCCTATATGCATACATAGGTCTTCATTCATTATAGATCCTTGTCTAGTGGTTTGGCCTATGTTGAACCAAGGTGGTTCTAATCATGTGTTTTGATGATGACAAAACATTACTCTTACTAATGTTTTAAGTGTTT
>JAOXYD010122328.1:0-11171 GCA_028565735.1 Pinacopodium congolense | reverse complement strand
TATCATCACACCAATCCCTCAATTTTCATCCCTTTAATCATTCCAAATCACAAATTCATAAGTCAAGACATAAATAAATTCAAAATTGCATGATAATCACATCAAAATCACTTATACACAAAACTGATCAATTGAATGAATCTAACACATTTACCATTAGTCCAAATCACAATTTAAGCATGTATATGAAATTCAATTCACAATTATGCATGTGAAATGACTCTCTGAATAGGGGATTCCTATATGTATAGGAATCGAATTACTACATTAATGCACTGTTTTGTATCTAGAAAAATTTTACCTAATTAATTTCAAAACATTGTACATTGATTGACTACTTAAACCTACACTGATTGATCAATCTAACTTTTGGTCTTGAATTAGTCAACCACTAAGCCTATACTAATTGACCAATCCCTCTAGAAAGTAATTTTAAATACTTTTAAAACTTTTCCTAAGTTTCTCAAGTTCCTAAGACACATCAAAACAATTCTTTTAAATAAAACTTAGCTCAAATGCACCGAAATACTTCCCCAAAAGTAATTGGACGCATCAATAGTATTCTTTAAATTTTGCTTTAAAGGTTTCTTTTTATTATGTAACCTATATGCAAAATATCCAAGTATAAATGCACATGCATGAATTGAGCCTTTGAACACATTAAGAAAACCAAGATAACATTTATAACAAATATTAAACAAAATAACCTATTCAAATTCACTATCTTGTCTTGATCTTTCATTAAACAATGTAATCTTTATGTAACATCAACTTTGGCTTAAATTTATATATTTACTCTTGTTTCTCATTTTTATATTTTAAATACATCGAAAACAATAAAACTATTAGTATTAAAGATGTTTTGTCAATATCAAAACATAAGTTGGGACCTCCCTTAGTTCAATAATATTCACTTTTTTTAATGAAACAAATCATGTGATACTAGAGAAACATAAAATATAAACCATATACAAAACAAACTTTATTGCTCCTCTATAATCTAAATCACTCAACTTCTCCCCCATTTTATAAAGTCAAAAAGAACACAAAATAAAATTATAAAAATCATCAAAATAATCAAAATCAAACCTCTTAATAAATGTATGCATCGTATAAATTATTTTTCTCCCTTTAAACAAAAGCAACTAATATCATATACATATCTTCCCCCCTTTTTTTGGTTTCATAAAAAATTTTACACAAACAATCAATTTATTCATTATCTCTAATAGACTAAAAAACAATGATAATAAAATTGCGCATCATAATCTAGAACATCCAATAAGAAGGAGTAAATATATAAAAATAAATCTAATATAAAAAATCAAAAGCACCCATCATCTAAAGATATAAAGGATCTCAACATCGTTAAAATCCAAAATACAAAACATGTTCCTATGTAGAGATATCTAAAAGCACTAAATTCTCTCCCAAAAATATCATCCAAATAAGTTAACTAGTCATATGTGGTAGGCAAGAGTGAAGTAATGCAAATAACTGATGAAGTTTTACATCAATTTCATCGATTTGTTGCATCATAATATCTCAAAACAAGTTAATCTCACTTCAAAAGAGATTGATCTAGGATTGAATATTAGGTAAAGATGCTGAAGTAGAACTAGAGGTATTGAAGTAGGATTCAGAGGAGGTTAAGAAGATGTAGCCTTATCATTAATGGATAATGTAATGGTGTTACTCTGAAGAGGCAAGTCATAAAGTGAGGATAAAACTTAAAGAAATTACATAAAAATGTATATAAAACTAAGGAAATAAACTATAGATAAATAAATTAAGGTTTTATATAAAAAACACATAACATAAATATACTTCCATAAGAAAATATTAATTTTAGTGAGGATTATGAAGAGCAAGAGTCTTAGTGGACTCCTCTACTGTACTAGACGTATAAATCTTGACTCGCTACCCATTAACTTTAATGCTTGTATGTCCATTGGTAACCTCTATTGTGTCAAATGGATAGACCTTGGTCATCTAAAAAAGTTTAGTCCATCTTGATTAGCTTCCAAGGAAAGAACTTCAATCTCAAGTTGTAGATTAAGACCTTGTCACTCTTCCTTAATCTCATGATGATGGATATGTTTATCATACCATATCTTAACTTGATGTTTTTACAATTTAAAGTTATCATAATTTTTAAGTTGAAACTCATCTAACTCATTTAACTATAATAATTATTGTTCTCCCACTCTTTTCAACTTAAAATTCAGAAAGTTAATGGCCTAATACCATAAGCTTTTTCGTATACTAACTTAAAAGGAGACTTGTCAATAGGAGTTGTAAAAACAATACAATATGCCCACATTTTGCATCATCCAATTTTAATAATCAGACCTTCCTTAATGAACCAACTATTTTTTAGAGGGCCTTCTTAATTTCTTAATTGAATATCTTCATCTGACCTCTAGTTTGAGGATGAGTGGGTATGACAACCTTATGAAAAACTCTAAATTTATCTAATAGGTTATCAAGGTGTCGATTATAAAAGTGAGATTCCCTATCACTAATAATGGCCTTTGAAGTCCCAAATCTTATAAAGATATTCTTTTTCAAAAACCAAATCACATCCTTCATGTCATTTGTCGATAAACCAATTTCCTCAACCTAGTTACTTAAATAATCCACAACCACTAAAATATATTGGTTTGAGTATCACTAAGGAAAGGTTCCCATAAAGTCAATGCCTAAAACATTAGAAAACTTAAGTATTAAGATATTTCTAAGTGGCATCTTGTGTCTCCTAGATATGTTCTTAACCTATTGAAAAATTTTCACAAAATTTTACAAAATGAAATACATCCTTGAATAAGGTGGGATAGTACAACCATACTCTCACACCTTATATGCTATCCTAATAGGCCCAAAGTACCCCCTAACTTTTTAAAATTGATAATGGCTAAGTATAAAGGGCATTTCTTTTATAGGTATAAATCTCTGAACAATCCCTTCTACATAAATCATATTCAAATAAGGGTTATTTTAGATGTAGCACTTGATTTTAGTTAGGAACTTTTCTTTTATAGGTATGAAAGGTAATATGAAAGAACATTACTAGTTAAGTAATTGACAATTTCAGCATACCACAAAAGGGTTATAAGAGCTAGTAACTATTCTTCTAGAAAAATTCCCCTAATATCTCCATCTTCTCCTTTTTTTTCATCACTTCCTTAGTCGCACGCAAAATGTGTTCTGTCACAAAATTTTTTGCTTCCTTCTAGTCTTTGATTTTTATGTCAAACTCTTGTAAAAGGAGGACCTCCTAAGTCCTTGATGGTTTGGCATTATGTTTCTTCACAAGGTCCTTAAGGGCAAAATGGTCCATGTGAACTATTACCTTGGAAGTAATCAAATAAGACTTAAACTTATCAAAGGTGAATTCTACATATCATTTACAGTCTGACTTGCATAATATATAGCATGAAAAAAATTGTATTCCCTTTGCGCAATCACATATCCATTGCATAGTAACTTACATTATACATCAACTCAAATAAAAGAGACTAGTTAGGAGACAAAAGTTTAGGTGCCCTAGAAAGTTTTTCCTTTAAGAGCTAAAAATAGTGCATGCAATTATCATAAGTTGAAAACAACATCCTTGGTCAGTAAATTGATCAAAGCTTTAGTGTTTGTTGGAAAAATCCTTTATGAACCTCCTATAGAACCTAGTAGGACCCAAAAAACTCCTAATCAATCTAACTGATTTAAGTGGAGGAAGTTAAGCAATTACTCCTATCTTAATTGGATCTACCTCAATGCCCTTGTTAGAAATATTATGACATAGAATGATGCATTTTTGTACTATAAAGTAACATTTCTCCCAATTTAAGATTAAATTAATCTCTTCACATCTTCTTTAAATTATCTAAAAATGCATCAAACGATGTGCCAAAAATAAAGAAGTCTTTCATAAAAACCTTTAATGTAATTTTTTATCATGTTACAAAAAATCACCATCATGCATTATGAAAAGGTTATTGGGGCATTACACAAACCAAACGGCGGGCATTAATAAGTATAAGTGTCATAGCGATAGGTAAAGGTAGCCTTTTCTAGATCCTCAAGTGTTACAGGAATTTGCAAGTACTAAGGCACAATAATAGATATATCCTACCAATATCTCTATAACTTGATCTATAAAGGATAAGGGAAAGTAATCTTTACAGGTGATATCATTTAACTTCCTATAATCAATGCACATTCTTCATCCTATGACTTTCCTACTAGTTATCAAATTTTTTTATTCATTACTCATAGCTGTAGTCATTTCTTCCTTGGGCACTACTTGAACTGGGCTTACCCATTCATAATCAGATATAGGAAAGATGGTGCCAACTTCTAAGAATTTGACTGCTCCATTTCATTAAAGTCTTATTACCCTCTTCTGTGAAAATCCTAGAAGTGAAAATTAAGGGACTTAGCCCTTTGATACTAGCTATGGTCTATCCTATCATGCCCTTATTCTCTCTTAAGACTCTTAACCACTTATCCTCTATATTGTATATCAATAAAGAATAAATGACAAAAACTAGGTGTGATGGAGGATTCAAGAAGGCATACTTCAAATGCAATGGAAGAGGCTTAAGTTCAAGAGTTAGAATTTCATCTATAGATGGCTTAAGAAGGGGCTTAATTGGTTATCTAAAAATTCATATGTTTTGGATTAAATCCAAGACATGTGAATATATCATTTCCTTCTACGAAGGATCTAAACAAAGAATAATATAAGGATCATTTTTAATAGTATTAACATCAATAAAATTACACGAGTCAAAGGTAAAAGGCTGCTTTATTGCTCTAAATACATTAACAACAATTTTTTCATCTTACAGCCTAATAATAAGCTTTGCTTCTTACACATTAATAAGTTCCCTAACTGTAGTTATCAATGGTCGTCCTAATATTATAAGAACCTAACTATTCTTTTCTATTTCTAAAACTAGGAAATCAATACAAAAAATTATTTTATCAACTTTAACTAGTACATCCTCGATGATCCCTTTAGGATAGGTGATAGATTGATCAATTAAATACAACTAGGTTGGGGATCAAATTCATACTAGCTCCTAAGTATATTAAATCCATATCTATCTGTAAGTACATATGGTACAAGGAAAGGTGAAACTAATAGGTTACTTAAATTTTGGAGGTAATTTCTTAAACAACTGTTAGGGGTTAAATTTATAGTATTTTAGGTTGTTATTTGATGTTAATTTAACCCTATTTTAGTGCTTAAATGTTCAACTTATGTTTTCCATCTAACCCTATTAGGTGCATAATCAAGTGGCTAATGTGCTTTCTTGATGTTATTATATGTGGTTAAACCTCTTGATGGGTAATTTAATTAATTAAGAATGCATAAGTTAGTATGAAATTAAGTTTTAATAACCTAAGTTAGAGAACTTCTATTTTAATGATAATTTATAATTGGTTTAAATATGAAGTATGTTTTGGTTTTGATTAAATTGGGCTTAATTTGTTAAACTATTTGTTCAAGGGGTCGAATTGCTTAAAGAGAGTTAATGTGTTTAGATAAGTCAACTAAATAAGGACAATCGGTCTACTAAACAAGAATGAAAGGTTAACAGACAAGATAGGTTGACTGAATACTAGCCTATGAACAATCAGTCAATCCATCCTTGCCTTAGTTCGACTGAATGTCAAAAGGTACGAAGGACACACAAGAAGAAATCGTACCCAAAAAGAGGAAAATCGCCTTCAAATTTACAAGAAAGGAATAAAGTGCAAATGAAGAAGCATCCTATGGAAGTGAGGAAGAAGAATCTATCGCACTCAACACAAAGGATCTAAGAAAACTTATCCGAATAAAGGTTCCTATCCGCAAAGGTAAGTACCCTTCTAAAAGTAACTTTTCTAACCTAACGTGTTTTGAATGTTGTTAAAAAGGGCATGTTAGATCCAATTGTCCACATCTTTAAGAAGATGAATACAAGTAGAAGAAGGAAACAAAAGAATGGAAGAACTTCAAGAAGAAAGCACTAAAGCGGGATGGTTCAAGTCAAGTGAATTAGAAAAAGAAGAGATAGAAAATGTATGCTTCATGGCTTAAAATAATGTAAGCATTCCTCACTCAAATGATGAATGTGAAGTTAAGTACACTTATGAGGAATTGTTAGAATGCATAGTAGACTTATTTAAGAAAAAGATGAAACTGCATGACTAAAATAAGGAATTAATGAAAATGATTGATGAATATAGATTGGAAAATGAAAGCCTTAGAAAAGATCTAGATTCAATGAAAAAAGATAATTTTGAATTGGTAAATTAAAACATCACCTTAAAGAAAGAAGTGGAATCACTTAAAGAATTATTAATGAAATTTACAAAAGCAAAAGAAAAAATAAAAACCATGCTAAGCGTTTAAAAGATAGGAAATGACAAACATTGTTTAAGCTATAGTAATGGATCATCCCTAGTAAAACCATTTTCGTAACGGGAAAGACTTTAGAAGATAAATGTCCTAGGTTATTCAAAATGCATCATCAATTGGAACTCAACCTAGGCATCATGCATTCATGTATGCATCAAGACCTATGAAATTTTCTCAATATCGATTCAATAATACTATAACCTTCACTCAACCTAGCCAAATTTTCATCAAAGGTTCTATCATGATTATAGACCAAGGAATACATATCGATCTATCACTCCATTATTTTGCAATTATTGTGAAAGACATGGACATGTTTGATATTTTTGCTATGATTGTTTAAGAAATGCGAATGTAGTTTAAATTGATTGCGAAAGGTAAAAAACTAACATTCATAGACCCAAAATGATATGGGTGCCAAAAGTTCGTTAATTTTTATGTTTTATAAGTACCTTTAGGAATAAAAGGAAAATGCAATCATTGTTGAAAAATTGAAAAGTAATAACTAAAAAACCTAAAATTTGAAGATACACTTCCATTTAAAATAATAATAATAATAATGATAAATTGAGTGTGAGAATATGAAATATATATATATGATATTTATTTTAGTAGATTACTCTAAAAGCTTCTTTTAATTGTTGCTAAAAATAAAATTTTGGATTTTTTGATTTTCTATGCGTGTTCTTGATAGTTTGGTTAACTTAAATCAGTCGACCGATGTTATATGTTCAATCAGTCGATGTTTAAGTAGTCAGGTTTTTATGTTCTCCTCTCCTCTTTTTTGTTTTATCTTCTCCTCCCCAATTCTCTCTAAAAACTCCATTGTCATCGATCCTCTCCACTCTCTCCTCTATTCTTGAACCTTTTTTGGCCTCCAAAATTGTTTTTTAAGGGCCTTCAAAGCTTTTAATACCTCCCTTTAACCTTTCTTGCCTAATTTCTCTCTTTTCCTTTTTTTTTTCTTTCAGCTAAAACCATCTTCCTCTCCTCTTCCTTCTTCTTCAGTAAGGATTTCAGTCACCCAGAAGCTGCTCTTACGCTCCTAGTATCATCTTAAATCTAAGCCCTATGCTTTTATCATTCAATTTCAATTATTTTGGTCCAAGTTTGCATTTTGACATTTCTAAGGTTTATAAATTTGGGGTTTTTTGTTTGAATTAAGAAATTAGCTTGAATTAGTTGTAGTTTCTTGCAATTAGAAGCCTAATTAAGGCTTTAAAACATCTAATTGAATTTTTACAACCTCAATTTTCCCAATTTCATTTTTTTCAATTTTAGTTTTTTATTTTCTTATTAAATTTGACATCTGTTAAAATTGATATGTTAAAAACTCAATTAAAGTGTCAATTAAGATTTTTATTCAATTAATTTAATTTATTTGATGAATTGTATTTTTTATAAATTTTTTATATTTAAATTTAAGGTTTATTCAATTTTACTAGATAAATTAAGTGATTCATCTTTGGAATTTTCGATTAAGAAAACTCTTATAAGGTGCTAGTTTAATCAATATACTTTTCTGTATCAAATTTACAATTTTCCTCAATATTAGAAAAATATTTTGGAAATTTCAGATTTTCTATTTAAATTAAATCTACAGGAAGTCCTCAATTAGGCTTATGAAATTTTGTTTTTATTAGGTTTAATATGAATTGTTTTAATATCCCTTTATTATTATCCTATAAGTTTACTATTTTTATTTCTATTCAAGTCCTATTTTTCTCTTAAGAAAAAATTTCATATAATTCATATAGAGGCCTTTAGGACTTAGAAATTTGTGTTTAACGTTTAGTTATCTATCTATGTATGATCTTACTTTTCGGTTATGTTTTTCACTACCAGCAAAGAGATTTCCCTTGTGCTTTATTTATCTTAGAGCTTCATTAGGTATCCTTTGCTATTCTTAGAGACTTTATTTTATTCTCAACTTACTTAAAATCTCAGTATGGTTAGGACTCAAGGTTGAAGTTCCTCTAAGAGTAGGAGTCCTCTAGTTAGTCAAGAAATTGACTATTTTAATGTTGATTATGTTCAGTATCATGCATATGTCTCTAGGAAACTCTTTGAGAATCATGTGATCTCTCCTACTCAATTAGATTCCTTTAAGGAACATGGCCTAGCCCAATTTCTTTATTGATCAAAGGTGGGAATCTCTTCTTACCCTTTCTTCTGAAATTTTTCTTGCTACTGTTAAGCTCTTCTACTGCAACCTTAAGGAAAATGAAGAATGTATCCTTCTGTCCAAAATGAAAAATGTTCCTATTCATGTCTCTCTAGATTTAATTAACACCATCTTAGGCATCCCTATTCCTCTTGTGTTTTCCAATTATGACTGTATGTCAAAAAAATAATGAAACTTTGTCGTATTTATCCCAGAATCGTCTTTTAATGGCAGTCTGTTCATTATATAATGGGGCCATTGTAGCCCAACGTTAATGCTCCAAAATTGATGGATCAACGGTGGGTTGATCATGGAGCCCATCATTGATGGTCTTCTCACTCCTTTATAAGTCCAATTTGAATATAATTTCACCTAAAAAAAACCTTCCAGCTCAAGTTCTAACAACATGGAGTGGATTATCTAATATTTTGCTTTAGAAGCAAACCTAAAACTACTTCTAATTCCAAATTAAACACACCAAAGTAAAGGCATTCTAAAGAAAATACACGTAAAAAGGCTTCAAACTTTAAATTAAGGTCCTAACATACAAAATAAAATAAAAACACACAATTTCATATCTAAAAAAGATGTTGAACCAAGGTGGTTCTAATCATGTGTTTTGATGATGACAAAACATTATTATTACTAATGTTTAAGTCTTTGATATTTATAAGATAGGTTGATGTGTAAAGTGTAAAAGCATATATGTGGAGCTAAGGTAGAAAAGCTCAAGTATTAGATTATCAAGATCTTGAAGATCAAAGATCAAATGATAAAGTTCAAACGATGATCAAGCTTGAAGATCAAGAGAAGTTTGAAGGTCAAGTAGTTTAGGAAGAGTTTAGGAAAAGGGATTAAAGTGTAAGTGTCATAAACTTGATCTTAATCAATGCTTGAAAATGGCTCTCACATTTGCATAATCATACTTACGTATAAACATCTAGGAGTTGAATTGTTGTTTTAATGATTAGCTTGATTTCATGATAGTCTTGGTATATTAGAAATTAAATTAGGTAACATATAGGCTAATATTTAATGTGGTTATGCAACAAGAATTGTTTTAATGTGTTTGATGTGTTTAAGTTAATTGAATTGTTACTTTAAGTTGTTTATGTATGTCTAAATTTGTTTGAACATCTTTGTGTTATGAATTTTCGATTATGGAACATTTATGAATTGATTAAAATGGTTTTTAAGTTGGTTAAAATGAAAAGTTTTCATAATCAAGGAAATTCATATGTTTTAAATTGATTGAAATGTTTTGTTGATTCAATCAGTCTTCAATTATGTTTTAGAACTTATTTAAAGTCTTATTTAATGTTATGAATTTTTTTGGCAAGTTTTAGAGTTGGTTTGGAGTATTTTTCATGTTTTTCTGGACATAAAATGACGAGTTGTTCATCCTTAAATAGCGGGCTCCCAGTTGTCGTTTTACCCTTTGTTTCCTGTACTATCAACGGCGGCCTGTTCTTGGAACAACGACGCTGTTGATGGTCATAAAGGGTGCCCTTGATTAGTCAGATTCTAATGGCTAGTTTCCCTTTCCAGACTTAACAACTTTTTAACCTCTTAAACGGCTAGTTTTTGTTCCTAATGACTCCAAACCCCTCTCAACACTATATATATGCTTCCTAAATAGATTTAACAAGTTTAGATGCTCTGAAAACAATATTACAAAGATCAATCATTTAGTTTCTCATAGCTTTCTTTATTTTCTGTACAAACTTTACTCAATTTGCATTGTGTTGTTTTTAAATCAGTTTTCTGTGTTGCAAAATTTGTGTTTTCTATTATTTTAGCTCTAGGCGAATCCTAGACAGCTTCTATTTAATTTTTGATTCATTATTTTGTTTGATTCAAGTTTTCAAAGATCAACATACCAAAACTATCTATGTTTTGGTTGAACTTTTCTGAACTTCTGTGTTCTTCAAATATGAGCTTGCAAACTATTTTTATTGATTAAAAATTACTACAAAAGTTCTTCTTAAGGTCTCAGGAGTACATAGGATCTTTTACTTCAATTTTTAAGCACTCAAATCATGTATTTGAACTCAAAGAACACAGATTACTCAAAATTATCCAAACTGATGTGTTTTCTTTGCAGCTTCGTTTTTAACTTCGATTTTGTATTTTAATCAGTTTTTGGAAGTACAAATTAACTTTTTTTAGTTTGGTTAAGGTCTTATGAGTGTGCTAGTATTTTTTTTTCAATTTTTAACGAATTATATTGTTTGGTTGAGCTTGAATTTTGCAGATTGCTCAAAATTGTACAGGTTTGACAATCTTAACTTTGAGCTTAGTTTTGATTATTCAATTGATGTGTTAAAATTGTATTTGCTACTGCAATTTGTTGTTAACATATAGATTGATATTGCAGTAGGGTTATTGCATTTAACTTGCATAATTTTATTAATTAAATTCGTGGATTTATAAGCTGCAATTTCAAGACTGCATATATATTTGACAGTTTGAATTCATATACTGCTCTTTGCCTTTAAAATAGATTTGGATAGGTTACTCTTGACCTGTAGAAATCAAGATTTGAATTGCATTAATAATTGATTGTGAATTGGATTGGTTTAGGCCTTAATTGTGCATTGA
>JAOXYD010122317.1:0-11171 GCA_028565735.1 Pinacopodium congolense | reverse complement strand
AACAATTATTGAGTTCAAGTACAAGGCCAGAAGGCAAAGCTAAACTACAAGTTCCTATCGCCAATGCAGCAACTCTTGCTCCATTGCCGACTCGCAAGTCCACTTCGCCTTTTCTCAACGATCTACTGCCCACCAGTACCTGCACATTGTTACAAATGTGAGATCCACATCCGGTATCTAATACCCAAGACTGTGAAACAGAAGTAGAAAGATTGATTTCAATCATAAACATACCTGAAGATGAAAGTCCATTTAACTTATTTTCCTTCAAGCTAGCAAGATAAACTTTTCAGTTCCTCTTCCAATGTCCTTCAATTCCACAATAGAAACAGATTCCCTTGTTAGCCTTCTTCTTGACACCACCATTAGGCTTTGCTACTTTAGCAGAAGCCTTTTGCCACTTGTTCTTGTTCTTCTTAAAGGTCTTACCCTTATTCTTTAAGGAAGAAGAGCCAACAACAAGAACATAGCTGGATTTCTTCTTAAGGCATACTTCAACAGTCTTGAGCATATTGAGCAGTTCAGCCAATGTTACCTCCTTATTGTTCCTGTGGAAGTTCATGATGAATTGACCAAAACTCTGGGCAAGAGACTAGAGCACTAAATCAATGATAAACTCAAGTTTGAGGTCATACCCTAATTAGCCTAATTTCTCAATGTAGCCAATCATCTGTAAAACATAAAGTTTCATTGAAGATCTAGGACCCATCCTACACTGAAATAGAGCTTTTGTAGTCTCAAACCTCTCCATCCTACTCTGTGCAGCCAAAAACTCTTGAAGGTGTAAGAAAATTTCCCTTGCACTCATATTCTCATGTTGCCTTTGAAGCTCAGGAAGCATACTACCTAACATCACATATGTAGCTTGTTCATTGTCATTTATATGACATTGATAGTATTCCCAATCCTCATTAGCAGCATCTTGTGCGGGCTTGGGTGGTAACTCTGTGTCAAAAACATATAACTTCTTCTCTTACCTAAGAACGATTTTTAGGTTATATAACCAGTCTAAACGTTTGGTTCAGTCAGTTTGTTTGCATCTATGATGATCTTAAGGGACAAGTTCATACTCCTTTTTCAAAAACTAAAACGTCAAAATTTGAAAAAATTAGTTTATGCCATAAAATCAAATAAATAAGGACTTTAAAACTATTTGGTTACTCCCACTATTTTAAACAAAGTAATAACTCTCACTATTAATTTGAAAAATTATCATATAATTTCTTAGTGAGTTAGGATCCCATTTTAATTTAATTAATTTTGAGTTTGCTCAAAAAACTAATTAAAATAAAATTAGGTAGATAACTTTTATCAATCACATTCTATGTGATTCCTAGATCCGTTAGGTGAAAACTCTTTGCTAAACATATCTTATATGTGTTTCCTAACCTTGCCTCTAAATTTATATGATCATAAGTTTGCTCATCCAAATCATATACATTTAGTTAAGAAAAACCTATCATTACAAGACTAAACATGTTTGGGTTAAAGCGGTCTTGAGTTTATTTAACAATCCTAACATTAAACAAAACTCTGGTTGAATCCTATAACAGTAGAAGACATTATTCATTGATAAGTGTGTTTTCATACTATGTTTCTAGGTTGTTTTTAGGTGTTTTAAGTAATGTTTATGTGTTTTAAACTTAGTTAGTATGAACTTTTACATCCCTTTTCATCATCTTTAGGTGTTTGATTGTTTTTGGTATTATTTAGTGTTTGAGGGCAAAATATGAACTTATTTGAGGAATGGATTAATGCACTTTGATGCTTGGAATTGTAGGTAACGAATGAGACCCAAAATCATCATAAGTTTTCATACTGCAACTTCGTTAATGCATTATATGCCCTTAGAGAACTTGGATTGCAATGTAATTTTACTGATAGCTAGAAAAATATGTTAGGAGCCTACTTATCAAATTTCAGGTCAAAAGAAGGTCTGTGAACGAAGGTATACTGAAAATACTAAGTAAAGTTTAAAGTTGGAAAAGCTGATTTAGTAAGGTGACGTGGCAAAACGTGTGGGGGCATGTTTTATGAGTTTTTGGGATTAAAAGGTCATGGTAATTAACTTAGCAGTGACATTCTTACCCAAGGAGAGATATAAGATAGAAAATAAGGTTTTTGTGGAGAGAAGAAAGGTGGAGAACTCAATCTTGGAGAGGAGACCGAAGGTTCAATAGGTGTTATCCCGATTTTCCTACAAATGAGGCTTTAACATACGCCATAAGTTTTCTCTTTTCCTTTTCCTTCCTTTTGATGTTGAATCTGAATATTAATTATTTGAATATGATTATGGATAGCTAAATCTAGTTTAGGGATTTTTCTTGAATTGTTTATCCAACTTTATTTTTATTAATTTAATGTATAGTTATTAGTGTTGATTGTTAAGCTTATAATCACTTTGAATCGAGAGATTGTTTTGATTTATTTGAGTTACGATGCACAAAGAGAGTTGGTAATTTAATGGACTTGCAATTAACAGATTAGTAAATGATTAAAGAGAGACATTAATTATTTTATTAATTACCTATAGGATTGCTTCACATTTAGTTGAGTATTTAGGAACGGTTTTATAGAATAAGAGATTGCAAGACTAATTCTATCTTACTTTAATTAGAGAAAATTAGTTACACCTTGATAGAGGATAATGAAACTTTAGGAAATCTTAGGTCATACCAAATTAAATCAATAAGATAAAGGAGGATAGATAAGGATAGAACAACCTCTAGGTCTCCACTATTAAATATCTTCTTTGGTTCACTTTCTTCTACGATTATTTACATTCAAGTTTCATTAGTTTAAGTTTAATTTTCAGTTTCTTCAATCTTATTTTACCTTACACAAAGTGAAGTTCAAATTGTTAGGTATTTAGATTCAATCTTCATGGGATCGATATCAATTATACTATAAGTTACGATCTATATACTTGCAGTGTAGTTAAAATGAACAAACAATCTTGTAAGTGGTGTTGCAATATGAAGTAGACCTATAGTCCTTGAACAATAAAAGGGTTAGGATACCTAGAAACAAGGTATATAAAGGTCTTGTTAATCTCCTTCAACAATCTTCCTATCTAAAAACAATTCCTGAACATTTAGTATTCATTTTAGAAATCCTTGTCTAAGGTGAACTAATGCTTTAAAAATAGTTTTTAAATGTAAATAAAAATAAACTAATATTGGAGAGCTAATATGATTAGATTGAGATAAGGTAAATTAATTCCATATTTTATGTTTGAATTGGATTAAGATAGGGTAAAATTAATTCCATATTTTATGCTTTAATTGAAATATTATATGATGAAAGGATTGACTTATATAGAAAAATCATATAACGAAAGGTTATTCAATACCATTTCTACTATTTAAGAGATCATAATATGTTACTAAACATCAATCTTGATCTATATATATATATTATTTAATTAGAGCATTAATTATAAATTATAGGAGTTTAATTTAGTTCATACTAAAATATGTTTAAGATTATAACTTATATCCATTTCCAATATATTTAGGAATTTAATAGGTGACCCACAAAGAAATTTTAAGAGAGGAAAAGTAGTTAATCAAGTGTGGTTTAATTGTAATGTTTAAAAAATTTTAATGTAAAACATAAATATCAACTAATATTGGATATTGGATCTTATTAGGTCTTAATTAGTATTTAATCAAATTTACAATTATTATAATTACATTTTAATTGAAATTAGAATTATATTTCAATTAAATTTCTAAAAGGTCCAAACCATACCATAAATAGATGTATGCTCTAAAAGAGTTAGTAATCTTGGCATTACCCTCTTCACACCACTTATAAAGTTCTCTCCACGTATTCCTTTTGATACTATAAGAGGTTTGAGCCTTGTGAGGCTACAATGGTTACTATTAACCTTTTTGAAAAATCAATTTCATGAAGCAATTGCAAGAAGGAAATCAAGTTTTACTGATAAGGTAAAATTTATTATTAATGATTTCTTTATAACAAGGTATGATTTATGATTAATGCTATCTTCATATTACGGTATGATTTATGACTAGTACTTTATTACATTTATGAATTAATCGTGGTGTAGAATCAGAGTTATCATGAAACTATGGAAAATTTTGAACCAATTAAGAGTTTAACTTATATTTTTGATAATGAAAATTCATAATTGTTACCAATGGTTACTTTGTCTATGAAGTATTGAAAATATAGGAAAATGGAAAATGTGCAAGACTACAAGTTTGAGGCATGGAACCAAAGTTGAAGTTATATAAGGATCAAGTTATCAAATGCAGGATGAGATGAATACCAAGGAAGTTAAAGCTGAATAGGTTAATTTATGTAATTTTGAATGAAAGTCTTGCCGTGGTCATCTCAATCACTTTAAGGTTTAAAATTTTGCATGATCATTTACACTTAGGAATTTTGCATATAATGTTTTATAATCAAGAGAAAATTTAAATAAGTTAAAAAAACTCTTGATGCATTAAAACTTTTTTAGGGAACTTTTTGAAGGTGTTTAAGTTCTTATGAAAAGAATGGATTGTAGAAGTCTTAAAAAAACTTTAAAAAAAGGTTTGAAAATGAATTCCATGTGTATTAGTTAACCAATATGGTCTAATGGTAGATCAATATTAGAATTTGGTGTACATTGGTCCACTAATATTGGAGAGTGGTCCACTATTTTTTTTTAAATAAGTTAAAGAAAATTTATCATATGAGTTTGTATGCCTTATTAGTCGATATGATGGTTGAATGCTGTAGAACATTGTCTAACTAAAGTATATGAGTGGTCAACTAATGTAAGTAAAAATGTAGTTTAAGTATACATCTAGTTGTTTGAGTGAGAGACCAATAAAGAGTATTAATCAACTAGTATGCCAAATTGGTCAACCAACGTACTTCACTAATCAGCCGTTGTGCCTATTAGGATGAATATAACAGCTATTTTTTATGTACAACAATTTTTTTAAATGTGATTAATATTTATAATGAGTTACTGATGGGGTTTTGAGTGTCTGAAAGTTATAAATACATGCTCAAAAAGTTTTTGAACTCTCTAAATGAATGAAATGAGTCTTGATTTATCATAGAGATGTTAGGATGACTATGGTGAGTTAAAATAACATTTTCAAAGCATTCATTACATTCAATCATTCATAATAAGTTCTTAAGCCCTTAATTTGTGTCGATAAAAAACAAGATATTTAAGTTGTGTATTCTAAGTATTGGGGTTAAACTTAGGGGGGTTGATTGGTTGTAAGAAGGGTTTCTCTTCACCTATTAAAGAAGATTGTAGTGTAATATCTAAGCATGTCTTGGAAAGTGAACATAAGCAAAGAGTTGTTTACCGAACAACTATAAAATCAATTTGTAATTTCTCTCCCTACTCTCTTTCCTTTATGCAAAATTTATGGTATTGATTGAAGTATTTTTATATCCATCATTATCACATTAGAATTTTCCTGAGATGATTTTTTTAATTGGAAAAAACCTTGGATGGTGTAGGGACCAATAGAAATTATAAAGATTTTTATTTTCTTCCTAACATATATGGTGAGATCGCGTTTAGGTTTCTCAATAGTAGTATTAAAGTAATTTGCCTGATTAAGTAATTTGCTTGATTATTGTTAATATCAATTTTGGAACTGTTAACACAAAAACTTAGCATCTGTAATCAAGTTAGATTTGATGGATAATTTTTTTAAAAATCATATTAAAAGACAATGAAGATGATGGTTTTGGAAACCTCATTTTTTATTCCTTCATCCTATAAACTAGTAGCAAAGAGTTGCCACTAGTTAAGCTACCTCTAGACTAGTTACTATTGTTGTTCAATTACCCATTAACCAACATAGAGGAATTATAAATGTTGTGGTTTCTCTATCCTTTGTGAAGCTAGGCATGAAATTATAAAATTTTAAAGGGCTAATAGTTTTTTTTCTAAGGGCTAGTAGTCAAAAGTAATTGTTTTTTAAAAACAATGAAATGAATTAATGAAAGTGGTAGTTGTTTGTTATGAGATGGCATTTTAATGACTATTTAAGCTTTTGAAAGGATGACTCCTTGTCAGTAGTTATTTTGGTCACTAGAATTATTACTGTAGTAATGGTAGCTTACTTTAGTGGACTAGAAGATGGTAGATTGACTATCGTGTCTTGTTTCTAGTGATATCACCATTAAAGAGTGACATGGTAATGAAAAGAATGTGGTTGATAGTGGCTTTATTCAATGGACATATAGATGGCATCTAGCTTTGGCTTAGGGAAGCTAAGGTTTGGTTTACCTAGGCTTTCTTAAAGAAGACATCCTAGTTAGGATAATGTATTCTAACTTTAGACTTGGGTTTTTTTTAATGGAATATGAATTATTTGACTATCGAGTTAGTGTAATCTAAAGCTAGAACATGGACATTTGGTAATTGATTTTGTTACTTTTAGAATATAGTTAACATACCTTGCTTGGTTTATAAATTAGTCCATTTTGTAGTTGGATTAGTGTAACCCAATTGTTGGATAGGGACTAATTTATAAACAGAATTTAAATATCTTAAATTGTAAATCAATTTTAGAATTGAATTAATTATTTCTTAATTGGATTACGATTAATAATTAAATTGGTTTATACTTAGAATTTTGTAAAAATTTTCCTAGGATTAGAATTAATTATAATTAATAATTAACAAGATTTCTTTTTTTTTTTAGTTTATAGGTTGACACTCGACTAGCTCAACTACTTGCTTGGCACAATTAATAAGAATTCTTAAAATTCAAGAAAATGTGTCTTCTTAGTTTAATTAAGAGAGATGTTCATCAATTAGTTTTAAAATGATTAAAATGCATTGTTTTGTTATCTTATTTAGAGAGATATTTTTATTTAAAAATATTTCTTTATAAATTTAAATAATAATTTTCCTTATTTATTAAAAATTATTTTTTCTTGATTAAATTTAAGATAATATTTTCATCTATTAATAAAGAAAAGGAACACCCTTTAATACATTATTAAATAGTTTGTTAATTTGTTCATGGAAGAATTTTTAATTAATGAAGAAATTAATCTTTAAATAAAAATATAATAACTTTCCTAATTAAATTTATAGCTTTTTAAAAACATTTAACAATTAATACATTATAATCTAATTAGAAACAATATTTTGTAATCTAATTGGATAAATTTTTTTAATTGGAAAAATATTTTTTAGGATTAAAATAAGCAAATTAATTAAATTTGTATGAATTGGATGAGAAATGATCATATTGTTGATTAGGCAAAGAATAACATATAAAATATGTTTTGACAAAGAATTGTCTTACAGCAAACCTAAGAGCCATATGCAATATGATTGAGAAATACATTATCTACAAAAGTTAAATTTGATTAGTTTATTAAGTAAATTGAGGATGAATTAAATTTAAAGGGGAAACTAGTCTACTACAAAATTTTTAAAAATATTTTTAGAATAGTTCTAAAGGTTATTATTTTGAATAAAGTAAAGTAACTAACTAAATATATAACTGAAGTCTTAATCTTAATTAGTTATCATGGCATATAACAAGTTACTTTCCATACATCTATATTTTTAGGTCAATAGAGGTTACAATTAATGGTTTTGATGATAATAAAACATATTTATTACTAAAAATTAATTTCTTTTGATGTAATTGAAAAGATATAAAAATTTAAGATAAGTTGACATTTTATGAAGAAAATGACAATGGTGGAGCAAGTATTAAAATGAAGATTAAGTGAAGTAGAGACGAGATTAAGATCAAGTTTAATAAGATTGATTAGGATAATTTTTGGTTTCCTAAATGTAAATCTTGTCTTGATCTTCTTAATGCTTTAGTGGCTCAAAATTTGTATATAAGCATTGTATTATGGTCAAAAGTTTGCCTGATCATTTGCATTTAGGTTTTTATATAAAGTGTTTTATAATTAAGAGAATATTTTGAAAAGGTTTTAAAGAAAAATATTTTGATGCTTTTAAATATTTTAGGAAATTTTTAAGTATGTTTGAGTCTAGTTTCTATAAGAATGATGATTTTAGATGTTTGAAAAACTTTGAAAAACTTTCAAAGATTTAGAAGTTTTGAAAATTTTCAAAATGTGCATAAAGTTTCTTAGATCAATAAGTTTTAAGTTTTGGATTTTAATTGAATAATCTTAATCATTAAGATCTTTTTGTGGACATTTTGAAACTTGGTGGAGTCAAGTTTTTATAAGAAAATTGATTTTGGGAAGATTTGAAAACTTTGTAAAATTAAAAAGCTTGAAAAGTTAAAAAAAAGTGAATAAATTTTCATAGAATAATACATATTTAGTTTTTTTATTGAAAGTACTAGTCATTAAATACCTTGAGGATGTTCTGAAACTTGGGTGAATTAGTTTTTAATTGAAAGTAATTATTTTAGAATGTTTTGAAATGTTTGAAGAAGTTTTACAATTGTTAGAAACCAATTTGCAGATCATTAGTCAAGAAATAATGAGAATGGTCAACTAATATATGATTCTTAGGAAGATTATTAAGTCAAACTAAGTGGTTGACCAATGGGTTATGAACAAGTTCTTTTATGATTTTTTAGAAGAACAATAACATTAAAGCCAACGGTGCCATTTTGGTCCTAGTAATTAACAAATGGTATATATTAGTTGATCAGTATATGTTAAAATTAGGTAAACCAACTGATCAGTGGGAGCCAATGGCCAATTAGTAGATCTTGACAATTTATAATAACAACTAGTTTCTATGGGTCTTGATAATATAGATTAATGACTATTTTCTTGTGTTTACTGATGTTATAAGTAAGGGAAATAACTAAATTTTAATATAAATATATGGTCTTAAACATGTAGAAGAAGCTTTTGGAGGTTTTATGAAATAAATTGCAGCTTTGAGGGTTTTGAAAGCGCTTAAAAGAAAGTGAATCTTTGGGAGTTTACATGTTGAATTCATTGATTGTGATTATGTTTTTTTTAATATTAGATTATTGTCTTGATCAGGTAAGATATTAGGTTTGTGTATGCATTAGTTGAGGCTTGATTATTGCTTTTGAGAGGTCAAGGGTTGCTCTTCACTCCTTTATAAGAAAGATTTTTTTAGGAGATTTTCATCCTATAAAAAGGATATTATAGGTTCCTTTTACACTAGAAAGCAAGATTTGTGAGATTCTCTTCACCCTTGTAAACAAAGATTTTTTTGTTTACTCTTCACCCTTAAGGAACATTGTAAAAGAACACTCTCCACCTTCATAAAAGAAAATTGATTTTAAGGGTACCTTTTCACCTTAAAAAGATTGTTTATATTGAAATTTGCAACAAATTGTTAAAAAGTGGACATATGTTAAAAGTTACGGTTAAACCACTATAAAATTAAGTTTGCATTTTTCTTCCCTATACTTTTTAATTTATGCAATATCCTATTTGTGTGATTGAATTTAAAGCATGTTGAATTATAAAATTATCATTATTATTCTAGGTTGAATTATGGGTAGGGAATTCATTCATTACAAAAATTAGTTTAGGCTTAGACCTATAAATTTTTATAACACCTAATTCACTCCCCTGACATGGTATTAGAGCTAACAATCGGAATTAGAGCTAGTCTTCATTTTGGCTTAGTATGGCTATATAGATTTATAATGAAATCAACGAGTAAAGGTTATAGTGAAACCTTTTGATAGTCAATGCATTGATAAACCCACTTTTTATGGAAATGATTTTCCATATTAGAGAAATTGAATGGACTTTTTCTTAATGGATAAAAGTGTGGATTTATATATAATTATTTCATATGATCTTTTTATTCCCACCAATATAGTAGATGTTCCTTAAGTGAAAGAGGAATGGAATGATAATGATAAGGAACTTATCTATTTAAATAGTAATTCTTTACATATCTTATTTTATATATTAATAAAAATGTTTTCAATAAAGTATATTTTCTATGTGTAAATTGATTAATAAGCTTTGGTGTAGACTAGAGGCTATTCATCAAAGTATCGTTTAATTTAAAGAAGTAGACAATGAGCTTTTAAAAAAAAGACGTAGCTCTTATGTGCTTAATGGCCAATGATAATGAGAAGCCTTCTTGCTCAAGCTCTCATAATGATGATAATAAGGTAGTTTTAATCAAATTCTTCAAATAATGATGATGATGATAATTGTAATGATCAATTTTTATATGATGAACTAGTTAAATGCCTTAGGATCATGATCCAAAGACAACTTTCTTCCAATTATAAGGAAACCTTAAAGCTTTCAAAAGAATCCAAGTTAAAAAAAATTGAAGTGTGATTTGCATGACATAGTAAAGTATAGGAGTGTGGTTGTTTCTGAGCATGATAAGCATGAATTAATTCATAAAATTAAGCATTGAAGAGGAGATCAATGCTTTTAAGGAATCATTATCAAAATTCACTTAAAGGAGTAAAAAATTGAATAACATGTTATAAGCCCGAAAAGCATCAAGTGATAAGAATAGGATTGGTTCTACCCAAGAAGTACACAATTTAATTCCAAAACAATTTTTATGAGAGGGAAGTCATTATACGATAAGCTTATGCGAAAATAATCATATTAGCATGTTGCAAATTCTTCTAGGTCCCAATATAAGGAAAAGTTTCATGCATTTATATATGGTCATAAATCTAAACCTAGGAGGCAAAGTCATCTAGGAAAGAAGAAGCATAACTTTTATGTAAGGACATAACATGAATTTCATTTATTCAAGCCTCATTTTAGTTAAAATTCCAAATATATGCTTAACATGGCTTATGCTTGCAATCCTTGCATGGATACAACCATAAGAACACTCAATCCCAACTGCACACATTTAGGCCTCAGTTTAGACAAAATGGCATGATTCATTTTCTCACATCATATATGCATGTATATAACCAGAGGAATACACCCTACACACATTTAAGGGCTTATCATTATCCTAGGAGAGCAAAATATGAAAAAAGACCTTAGAATGCATATGTGCACAAGAATAATGGGAATCTTTATCATTCATACAATATACATATGACATGTTATTTTTATAGTGATTTTAGTTATATTTGTTGAACCAAGGGAGGTTCCAATCTTGGTTTTGATGATAAAAAAATATGATTAATCACTAATGGTTTGAGTTTATGATGTTAATGTTAAAGATAGGTATAATTCAAGAAGGATCCATT
>JAOXYD010122306.1:0-11172 GCA_028565735.1 Pinacopodium congolense | reverse complement strand
TATAAAAAATACTTTTAAATTTAATTATCTTAAAACTTAATATTATATAATATTTTTAAAATAATTAAAATAAACAAAAATTTTAAAGAAAATTTATTTCTTTTACCCTATTTTTATTTGGAAGTTACAGTATTAAGATTCTAAACTAATAAAATTATATATGAGATTGAAAATATAACATGGAGTTTAATAATCAATGCTTCACTTCAAAAAAGGAAAAAGGTATGAATTGGCCTCAACGTTTCACAAAAGGTTTAATTTGCCCTCTAACATTTTACAGGATACCACTTTACCCCCTAACGTTTGAAAAATGGTCTAATTTGCCCCCTCATGTTTCTAAAATGATACAAATTGTCCCCTGAATACTATTCTATTGACTTTTTTTGTCAACGCTGACGTGGCATGTGGGTCTCACATGCCATGTCAGCATGCCACGTCAACGTTGACCAACAAAAAGTCAACAAAATAGTGTTCAGGGGACAATTTGTACCATTTTGTAAACGTGGGGGAGGGGGCAAATTAGACCATTTTTCAAACGTTAGAGGGTAAAGTGGTACCCTATAAAACGTTAGGGGGCAAATTAAACCTTTTGTGAAACGTTGAGGGCTAATTCATACCTTTTGCCTTTAGAATTTAGAGTTTGGGAAATGACAAACAAATTTTTTTATTCATGCATATATGAAACTTCACATAACCCGACGGGTCAACCCGCGTTGACTCGACTTGAATTTGACCCAACTTGAACTCTACCCGACCTGAAATTAACCCGACTTGAAATTGATCCGAACCTAAATTAACCCGACCTGAACCCGAAAACCTTTTAACCCAAAATGACTTGAACCTGAAATAACCCAACCTGAACCCGATTTGAACCCGAATTAGTGTTGACCCGAACCTGAAATGATCCAACCCGAACCCGACCTGACCCACCCGATTAACACCCCTACTCAAGATCACCGGGTTTTTATTAGGGGCTATGCTCACTAACTTTCATGTTGCATAAGTTTTGTGATTCACAAGTTAGCCCTTTATTTAGCATATATGTTGGTAATTGCCTTTCATTTTCTTTATACCTATTCTTTTCATTAGTATAGACTTTGTTTAGCGAATGTAAACATATGTTGACATTTCTCTTCTCATTCAGTCCTATAAATATACAGGTGCTACCTAATGGATCAATATTTGACCAAGTTCCAGAAATATTTCATCCATCTTCTAGAAAAAAATCTGTTGAGCTTATTATGAACTTTTTTCGACAAGCACATACACAAAGATTAGTTGTTAAACTTTGTGGGCTTAGGGCTTTGGAATCCATCCCATATAAGAATAAACAAGGGTTTTGTTTTAATAAGAGGACAAAAACATTGGGGAGCGGCTTTTGTTTTCTTTTCTAGCAGTCGTCATTCAATTTGATGGTTCCAATTTTTCAGCTTTCATGCGAATCGAGAAAGAAGGGTCTTAAAGGTTGGTGTGGCCATGGATTTTGGAGAGAAGAAAGAGTTCATTGATGCTTACACAAATCAAAGGAGGTTAATGCAACCTATTTTTTCTCTTTTCTTGTATAATCCAATTGAAATTAGCAAGTCTTTTGGAGAGTAATTTTAAAGGATTATTAATTTAATATTCTTGATTCAAGAAACTCCATTTGGTTGGGAATATTTTGTACTTTTTGTTCATGATAGCATATTTGATTTTAGAGTTTGGCCCGTAATTTTTTCCTCTACACTAGAAAATTTTTCACGTAAATCTTGCGTTCCGTGGTTTGACGATTTCATGGATTTCATATAAGCTAATATTCAAGGAGCTAACATCAAGCCATAACAGTAATAAGGGAATCTAATTCAATGACCAGATCATGTGGCATTTCTAACCAAACCAATAGCTATGCTAGGCATTGTGGAACCGATAGCTTCCAAGGTATCTTATATGGTGGTGTTGATTGCATTATTATAAAAAAAATATTTCCCTTACCTAAGATGTTTAAGGAAAAAGTCACAGAATGACCTGTATGAAGGAAATAACAAAAAAAGATAGGATTCGCTCAAAATTCAAACTTCCATAAGGACTTTCGGTGGCTAGAAATCCTAACCATCTTAAAACCCAAACTGCCCTCTTGTAATTAGCTCTGCCTAAACCCCACCCACCCTCTCTTACTTCTCTAAGTTTAGAAATTTTGGTGGCCATAATCCTTAAGCTTCCTCAAAACTTCACTGTGATCCTTGTTCCCCTTTTCACTCCATATGCTTATAATGTTTGCTGGCTTTCCATAACTTCAATTACACACTTATTTGCTTGGGGAAGGATTTCAATAGGGAAAGATAACTCTCAGAAGTCAGAATGCTCGTTCTACAACATTCTACACCCTTTTAAGGGTTTTATTAACTTTACAAAAACACCCTTTTCCCCTTCCTTAATCTTTTATCTAATGACTCTAACAAGATTTGAACATGCCTCCTAAGGGCTAGATAGGGCTCTATATTTTGAGACATATAGATTTTGCGTAAATTTATATTTTAACTTCCACTTTTATGAGTCTTATAAAAAAAGACTAAAAATTCACAAGGAGGCCACGAGGCCACCCTAGGTGGCTCCCTAGTTAAATTCTTAAAAGATTGTTAGGCGTGACTAATGTAATTTTGTTTGAACTAACTAAAAAGTTGAATCCATACTTACCTCTTATTCCTATCAGTGAAATCTCGCGTATATATAAAGACTTGAGTAATATAAAACCAACAAGCATCACTTCCCATGCTTGTGATAATAATAACAATGTCATCATGATCATTAATAATATGAACCCTTACTCATGCCATTTCTGATGCTCTATTGATAAATTCTAATATAGTTTTATAAAGAATAAATGACGACCTGCCATAATCCTTTTATCAGAGTCATTCATTAGGGTAGTTCAAGATGTTTATGGTAGTGGTCCCAACTCAATGAAAATATTTTTTTAAAATAAGGATTTATCAATTAGTGATGTTTATACATTGAAGAAAATTTTCATTTATTATTACGGTTGAGGCTTTATGATACCAATTAATTTATTCGATGATTATAAAATCCATGAAATAAATAAGTGATAAAGATATTTATATATCCTACAATTCTTCAATCAAATTCATGCATTTGATACGTTATTGGATTGTCACTTCGTCAATATCTCAAAAGACAAAGGCATAGAGACATGCACTAGGATAAGGAAGACATGGAAACTTCAAAGTAAAATAGATTAACGGTCATATTTGGTGTAGACGAAAGAGCAACACCAACTCTTCTAGAGTCCTCTACTCTTAACTCTTCTACCAAACCAAAGAAATTTCAATATTGTTTTATTCACCAACTTAATGAATGGCTTTCATTTACTTAGCCACCGACTTTGCTGCCTATAAATAGGAGGAGTCTTATAGTTGTATGTGCGTGTAGAGAAAAGGTGAGTACAGAAAAATAAAGCAAAGTGTGTAGAAAAAATTGTAACAAGTGTGAAGAAAAAAAAGAGAGTGTAAGAGTCACATATGTGAAGGTGAGGAAATAAAAGAGTGTTATGTAGAAAAAATGTTGTAGTGTCCATAAAAACATAAAAGTGAGTATTGTGTGTGAGTGATAAGTGTGAGTGGTGGAAAGAATTGTATCAAATACTACATAAATCCTTGCACTTGTATCATCACTCCTTTAATATAAATTTGTCTTTCCACCATATTTGTTAAGAATCCAATTCAACAATTTGGTATTAGAGCTTAGTCGCTTTAAGATCGATATTCGTGCTAAGATAGAATGAGACGATCCAAGATCGTGATTTGAGTGCAGATTGTGAGCACTCCGGGACTGTGAAGGTTATTAGCTAGGGATCAAAACCAAGTCATGATGGCAGAATTTCAAATAATGGGCTTGATTAAAAAGTTTAATGATCATAATTACAGCTTTTGGAAGACAATAATATAGTCGTACTTAGAAGGCTAGAGTTGTGGAAAATTGTTGGTGGAAGTGACACTATAGCACTTGAAGATACGGAAACTGAAGCATTTACAATCGCATTACAAAGATGGAAGGAAAAGGCTGGTAAGGTTCTTTACGCAATTAAAATTTCTATTGAAGAACGCAAAAGGAGGCATAGGATATTCTTCCATGGCATTACTCTAAGAAGAATGAAATATGGCTACAATATTTAGAGAATGAGTTGATGGTAGCCAAACAAAATGGTATGTTAATCAGCCAATATTTCTCCAACTCAACCAGCCAATATGGCTAACTCAACCTTCTTTGGAAGAGCTTGAGGGCTTTTTAGCCAATTAAGAAACTTTGACTACACAAATAGCAGGGGTCTCATTAAAGAGTGATGAAGAGGCACCCTTTAACAGTAAAGAAAAGAACCAACCGAATTATTAAACAAACTTCAAGAATAAAACAAATGGTGAAAAGAGATCGTATAAAGAAGATCAAAGAATTTCTAAAATAGGGGGAGCTTCACAAAATCAGCTAAGAACCTACAACAAGAAAAATGATAGATGCTTTATGCATGGAAAGAAAGGTCACTTTGTTGGAGATTGTTGCTACAACAAGAAGTTAACTAAAGGCATTGCTACCACGTTGATTAGTAATAATGTTGAAGAGACTATTGAAGAAGAACGAGATGCTAAAGCTTCGTTTGTAGAAGTTATACAAGAAAACATTAACATCGATGGCAAAAAGGATCAGTCTTTTAAATGTGAAGAAGAGAAATGTTCTAACCCTGTAGAAGAAAATGCTGAAGAGAAGGCATTAATATCACGAAAATTCAACAAAATTGATTACAAGGAGGATTGGATTGTTGACTCAGGCTGCTCTAATCATATGAAAAATAATAAGAAAAACGTTGACAACTTGTTAGAATATATAGGTCATCAAGAGATTGTGGTAGCCAATAATTCAAGACTACCAATTACTCATATTGGAGAAGCCCTAATAACACTACGATCTCGCACCAATCCAGTACAGTTGCGAGATATGTATCATGTGCCAAGAGTAATAAAAAAAATATGCTTTCAGCATCTCAATTGACATTAAAAGAAAATTATATGGTATTTGGTCCAAATGCGTTAAGGTGTGTCGAAAGGAATTGATTCTAGATACACTAAGTTTGGAGGGTTGATTGTAAGACTCTGTCTATGTGTTATTAACATAATCAATATACGTAGACAAGACTCGAAAGAGTAACATAGTATATCTATGGCATATAAGTCTTGTACATTTTAGCTGCCACAAGTTAAAGATAATGATGAAAAATTTCATGCTCAAAGGTCTTCCCCAACTCATCATTTTAGGAGACATCATATGTTCTAGCTATCAATATGGTAAGGCACATCAATTACCATATGAGAAGTCAAGTTATAAAGCTAAGGAGTCATTAGAGCTTGTACACTCAGATGTATTTGGTCCTGTGAACCAACTATCAATTGGAGGAATGTGATATATGATTACCTTTATTAATAATTATTTTAAGTATGTTTAGGTATATTTTATAAAGGATAAATCTGAAGTATGTGATAAGTTCAAGGAGTTTAAAGATGAAATAGAAAGAAAGATTAATAAGAAGTTACGGTGCTTGTGTAAGGATAAAGGGGGAGAGTATACGTCCAAAATTTTCTCTAAATACCTAAAAGAGTATGAAATTAGAAGAAAATTGACATGTCTAAGGATTCCACAACAAAATGAGGTGACTGAAAGAAAGAATCGACATATAGCAGAGATATGACGAAGCATGTTACATGCAAGGTGCTAGGAAGATTTTATGTAGAATGTATAAGGTTAGCAGTGTACATAATCAATCGACTTCCACAAGCAAGATTCAGGTTTATATATCTTTTTCAAGCATTGTGGAAGATAAAAGCCTACAGTTAGTTATTTCAAAGTGTTTGGATGTACTTGTTATGTTTTCGTGCTACACAACTTACCAAGTAAGCTTGATAAGAAAGCAATCCGATTCATCTTTGTGAATTACAATCATGAAAGAAAAGGATAGAGATGCTATGATCCAATAACTAATCAATGTTATACATCAAGGAATGTGGTGTTTGATGAAGCTTCTTCTTAGTGGACAACATCAAAAGTAACAATTCTAGATTCAAGAGATATGGAAGATAGATTACAAGAAAAGATCAATAACGAAGAAATTTTGAGACTTGAAGCAATGGAAGAATCGACTTCACTAAGTTCAGTTGTAAGTCCATAGAAAATAAGAGTGCATAAAAAAAGGTACAGAGGAGGATTGGTCTAGTCAACACGAACTTGACAGCAATGATGGGCAACAACAGCAATTACAAAGATCAAATAGAATTCGAATGCTGAATTTAAGATATGTTGATGTGGCTCTTGTTGAAGAAAATGAGCCAACAATCTTTGAAGAAACAGTCAAGAAGGATGTTTGGAGAAAAGCAATGGAGGAGGATTTCCAAGCATTAAAAGAAAATCAAACTTAGGAGTTAGTACTATGACCTCAAGATGTAAAACCTATATCTTGTAAATGGGTTTACAAGATGAAGATTCTTCCATATGACTTAATAGAAAGGTACAAGGCATGACTAGTGGCTTGAGAATTTTCTAAACAATATAGACTAGATTATGATGAAACATTTAATCCTGTAGCTAAGATAACTACTGTACATGTTTTACTAGCAGTAAGCAAGCCTTGGAAGTTCTAGCAAATGGAAATGAATAATGTCTTCTTACATAGAGAGGTTGATCGAGACATATACATGGATCAACCAAAAGGATTTGAGAGTAAGACTCATTCAAAGTATGTTTGCAAACTTTATAAATTTCTGTATGGACTTAAAAAGGCACTAAGAGCTTGGTATAGTAAGATTAGTAAATTTTTAATCCAAACTGGTTATTTACTTGTCAATATAGATTCGAACCTATTTGTTAAAGCATGTAGAGGTAAACTAGTAGTTTTACTAGTTTACATAGATGATTTGATAATCACTGAAGATGAAGAAGAAGAAGTTCATCAAATATGAGAAAATCTATTAGTTTGATTCCAAATGACAGAGCTTAGAGAACTCAATCATTTTCTTAGATTAGAAGTTGATTATATTGAGGAAGGAATATTTTTATGCCAAGAGAAATATGTGAGAGACTTATTACAGAAGTTTAGTATGGCTCCGTGTAATCTAATCTCAACTCCTATGGAACCAAACATTAAAATTACTGCTAACAAGGGAGAAGATTTAAAAGATGCAACGATTTATCGGCAGTTAGTTGGAAACTTGATCTACTTGACACTTACAAGGCAAGATATTGCGTTTTTAGTTGGATTGGTAAGTCATTTTATGCAAAAACCAAAAAATCTCACCTTGATGTTGTTCGACAAATCTTACTATACGTAAAAGAAACAGTTAAGTATGTTTCTTTTATAAAAGAGATGAAGGCTGTAACTTAGTTGGCTATTATGATGCTGATTATGCTGGCAATCTTGACAAATGACAATCAACTACAAGTTACGTGTATAAATTTTGATAAGAGCCAACAGTATCATTATTAACTACTAAAGCAGAATATGGAGTTGCAGCAATGGCCGCTCAAGAAAGTACGTGGCTTATTCAATTACTAGAGGATCTCCATCAAACAATTGAGTATGCTATACAAGTGCATTGTGATAATCTATTAGCTATCAAGTTAGTAGAGAATCCAGTGTTTCATGCGAGAACTAAAGACGTTGAGGTACATTATCATTATCTTCAAGAGAAGGTGTTACAAGGCAGCATAGAGATGGTTCTTATTCATACCGAAAAATAGATAGCAAACTTATTCACGAAAGGAATCACTTCTACTAAGTTTATGAAGTTACGTGAGAAGCCTGGTATGGTTAAATGTTTGAAAATGAAAGAGTAAAGAATCGATGCTAAGGGAGAGAAATGAAGAGCAGCACTAACTCTTCTAGAGTCCTCTACTCATGACTCTTCTACCAAACCAAAGAAGTTTCAAGATTGTTTTATCCACCAACTCAGTGAATGGCGTTCATTTATTTAGTTTCCGTTTTTGCTACTTATAAATAGGAGGAGTCTTGTAGTTCTGTGTGCGTAGAGAAAAGGTGAGTGCAGAAAAATAAAGCAAAGTGTGTAGCAAAAACTGTAACAAGTGTGCAGAAAAAAAAAGAGTGTAAGAGTCACGTGTGTGAAGGTGAGTAAATAAAAGTGTTGTGTAGAAAAAATGTTGTAGTGTCCATAAAAACATAAAAGTTAGTGTTTTTTGCGAGTGGTGAAAAGAATTGTATCAAATATTAAATAAATCCTTTCACTTGTCTCATCACTCCTTTAATATAAATTTGTCTTTCCACCATATTTGTTAAGGGTCCAATTCAACATAGACTTGGAATGGTTAGGGAAGAGCATATAATATAGGGACGGTTTGGATCCCAAATGAAAAGTATCCTAACATGAACAAAAAGCAAGTTATCTCTATGAAACAAAGATCCCTGAATCGAGAGTTTTCTCTTTTGTAGGTGTACGCTGAACCAAGGCTACTCCCTTTAAAATACTCGATAAGACATAAAGTGATTTTACAAGCAGGTGCTTATGATCTCATTGTATTTGGGTAAGAAGTAAAAAATTGTGTGATGTAAGAGGCTTTAGCTTTCGGAGTTTCATAATAGCCATATATTTTATTTTATTTTAATTTCTAATTCTACTACTTTGCTTTGTCCATCGAAATTTCTTTGTTTTACTATTCTTATTCCCTATGTCTCCTAGGCTATTATTTAGTTTTATTTATTTCAAATATATAAAATTTCTTATAAAATTTTAACAAAAGGATAATTTTTTGGAATCAAAAAATCAAAATTATTTTGTAAAATTCTATGTCAAATGAGTAAAAAGGCGCTTTCAATTATAAATTTTCCTCAAGAAAATTTCAATTAAATGCAAAAAATTATTAAAAATTTAAACTCTATATTAAAAATGTCGTTAGTTATTATAACAGCAATGGCAAGGAACTTAAAATTTTGGACTTTATAATATAAAGCATATCACACAAAGTTTAATTTAAATTGCAGGGCCTCTTCAAAAAGGAGAGCAATTCAAAGAAATATTTTATGTAGGACTAAAAATTCAGTTTTAAAAGAAAAAAATATAATGTATGATAATGTTCCTGAAATTCTCCCTTTCTTGCTTCAACATAATTTAAAAATATCTTAAAAGACAATGCACCAAAAAAAAAAAAAAAGGAACTTGTTGTCTTAGTTCCTTCCGTTGCAACTATTGATTAATTTCCTCTTTGCAGTAGTTAAGGATTGAAGTTACGAACCAATCTAACCAAAGCCATGCAGGAAATTAAGCTAAGGTCTTGCCTCTCAATAAGCATTATAGCTTAGCCCTTGCAATGTTAATAACAATTATTTCAACATCATCGTAACCACTACTAACAGACGTTGATAGTTTATCCCAAGCCATTTCTTATGACTTCTAGTTCCAATGTATCTTCACATTGCACAAATGACGAGCTTCCATTCTTTTTATCAGTCAAAATGTTAATAGTGGTGGTCCATCTTATCAAGAAATTTTGATTAAAAAATAAAGAAGGTAGAAAGTCAATGACATAAATTTTTTTCAAAGAAGTAAAAATTTAATATTCATTCTTCTCTTTTTTCAAAGTAGAAGATTGTACACTCATAATGCTAAATTATTTATTAGTGACAATATTAAAAATAATGCATAAATAAAAATTTCAATTTATTAATAAGAATTCAAAAAATTAAACTAATTAATTTTTATATAATTAACTTGCAAATAATTACATAATTAGTGATTCTTATAAGTCACGACATAAAAAGTCAACTATATATATATATATATATATAATAGCTTACCATATTTCAATCTCAAAGTAAAAGATTATATGATTGCACCATGATAATATTAAAAGTAATGCATAAATGAAAATTTTATTTTATAAGAGAATCTTTATGTTAATAATTAATGAAATGTTGAAAATTAAACTAATTAATTTCTTATAAAATTAACTTAAAGATAGTTACTTAATTAGTAATTTTATCTATAGTTACTCAATTAGTCATTTTTATCTAATTCACGAGGCAAATAAGTATATAATAGCCTACTATTCTTCAGTCAAATAACCTATAGGCACTTTACCTTGTTGATTACTATGACAATTTGGAAAATTTAAGGAAATAAAAAATAATGGTTGTATCATATGTGACCCTTCTATTATTATGTTTAATATTCTTGACTAAAGATCAATATTCGAGCAAGAAATTAAGAAATTTTGTCCTTCCTTTATCCTTTTATAGCTTGATATACGTTTGATATATGAAATGCAACCGATTCTATAATAATGCTTCAATCAATGAAATAGTAAAATTAAAAATTAGAGTTATCCAATATAACAAAGTCTACAATTGACTTCATTCGAGTGATTAAAAAACTTGTTGGATGACTATTTTTTCACCCTACTTCCTCTTAAATCCTTCTCTTATGGTTTAAATCTAGGTAATCCTACCACTCCATTAATCATTAAAAACTAATACATATCATTATAATAATTATTAAACCCATCTTAACTTTTATTTACTCATTTATTTGGTTGCGAAAGAGATAGAAAGCAAATCACTAATTAATCATGTCAAAAACACGCCATTATTTTTTTTAAGAGTTAATTATAAGTCAGTCTTGAAAACAATAAATTCAAATTGAAATTGAAATCGGTGGACTAAACTTTACATTAAGGGTTGAGGATGCATTATCCATTAATTATAATTAAACACTCATACATGTCATCATCTTTAATCACAAGGGGATAGCATTACTTATAACACATGTAGCATTACTTATAACACATTACAAGGAAAACCTATGCCACCCCTAATTTTGAAAAGAAAGAAAGATTATCCATAAAAAAAGGAGTAACAACTATCAATGATCCTCTCAATGAAGTAGAACCATACTTGTCTCCAATGCAAGTTTATGCACAAAACTGCAAATATTGTTGCCAATATAATAGTAAAAGTCACTGAAAAACTTAGGTAAAAAACACCCATGTCAATAAAACCACTATCAACTTCTTTATTATCTGAACTCTCTTTAGTCATTGAAGATGGTGTTGCAGTTTCTTCTGAATTGCAAGTCTTAGGTAGTGGCGACCCACAGAGAAAAGGATTACCTTGGTAGCTGCTTTCATCAA
>JAOXYD010122295.1:0-11172 GCA_028565735.1 Pinacopodium congolense | reverse complement strand
ACGTCAGCATAGTCAACATGCCACGTCAGCACACCCGCCACGTCAGCGCCCAGTCAGCCCTAAATAGTTTCAGGGGGGTATTTGATAATTTTGTTAAAATACAGGGGGGGTCTTTGATATTTTTAAAAACACAGGGGGGTATTTGATATTTTTCAATAATTCAGGGGGTTAAAAGGATACTTACTCTTTATTATATTTAAAACAAAGAAAAAGATAATGTTTGTATTAAATGTGATGATGTTGTTTTGCATTCTCATTTTTTGTTTTTTTGAAAATCGACACGGATTATAGTTATTTCTTTGTTTTTGAATATGATGTTTTTTCTTTATCTAGAATATGAAAATTATGCGAATGTTGATTGCCTGGTTTTTGTGTCTAAAATATTATTCCAAAGAAAAGATCTTATCCTCTTTGTACAAAATATTTATTTTTTTAATAAGACTTTGCCTACGAGAAAAATATTTTATAATGTTTTGAAACACATGATTGGGCATATTAGATTACCATAAGAGATGAATTTGGAGTTATGGATGATAAATTTAATAGTTAGATAATAAATAGACAAGTGATTAACTTTTCAGAATTTTTTTTAGTGAAGTGACAAGCTTTTAAATTTTTTTAATTAAGTAAACAAACTTTGAAAAGTCGAACAATTAAGGTAAAATTTTTATCGTCGTTATGTTAATGTTGACATGGTAAATAGATTTACCATGTGTTCCTCCACGTGGTAAAAGGACCACATTAGCATTCACATATAGATCCTTCCACTTTTAAAAATTTTCAATTTAATGATCAAATTTTTTAAAAAATTTTAATTTAGTGATCAACCTTTTAAAAATTTTTTAATTTAGTGAACGACTTTTAAAAATTTTTGCAATCGAGTCAAAATTAATTTTTTATAAAAATAATAAGTAATTAAGTAAAAAAATATTTTATTAAAAATATTGTATAACGACTTCTAAGTTTAGTTCACAAATATATAATTTATTCCTTCAAAAGATTGAAAACTATTTTATTGAAACATAATTATTTTTATTTCTATTATATTGAAAAATTACATTTTCAATTATAATTTCTATAGAATAATTTTCAATAATTAAAAAATATTTTACAATTGAATAATTATTGAATTTTATGAAAATTATTCAAATATATTTTAAAATTGAAAACATATTAAAAATATTTTACAATTGAAAATAATTTTATTGAAAATATAATTAAAAATAAAAATTTAAAGTATAATTGTTAAATTATTTATAATTAAATTTATGATTAAATATTATTCTATTTCAATAAAATAATTTTCCATCTTTTGAAAGAAAAAGCTGTATATTTGTTAACTATATTAAGAAATCATTATATAATACTTCATAAAACATATCAAGGTATTAATCACTTATTATTTAAAAAAATTAATTTTGACATAATTAAAAAATTTTAAAATGTTAATCGCTAAGTTGAAAAAAATTGTAAAACTTGTTCACTTAATTTAACAAGTTTTAAAAGGATAATCATTAAATTTAAAATTTTTTTAAAAGGTTAATTACTGAATTTAAAATTTTAAAGATAGTATATACGTAAATGCTAATGTAACAGTTTTGCTAAGTAGGTGGCCACGTGACAAGTCTATTTTGCTATATCAACACAACGTTGAAATTTTTACCTTAATTAATCGACTTTTGAAAGGTTGGTCGCTTAAGTTAAAATTTTTAAAGTTTTTCCACTCAACTAAAAATGTTACAAAAGGTTAGTCACTTGTCTATTTATTATCCCATTTAATAGTTGTTAATTTTGAATCATCAATGAAGGTTTGTTCCAATGTGTTCCTTTTGTTCGTGTTGGCCAGATTTGTTTCTTAACCAAAAAAAAAACATAATGAGTGGCTAGTGAAAGGCAATGTTAGATCTGGAACTGGGCTAAAAACTGGATGGCTAGTTTATGCTTTTCTAGTTTGCTGCCTACACATGATTGGTAATAGAAAAGGGAAATTTAAAAAAAAAAACATTAACATATTTGCTATCTGTGGTGCAGGTCTAGCTATTGTAAGCTACTAAATAATAAAAATACCTAACATAACCTCCTAATCATATAGTAAGGCAAGTCAAAGTCAATTCTATAGAGAACTAGTATGCTTTTAATTATTTTTTTCAATGTTACACAAAACCAAAAAGAAAAGAAATAAAAGAAACCCCTTGCTGTGAAGAAATTAAAATAAATTAAAAGTTAACTAACAAAATTAAAGTAGATAAATGATAACACAAAAGGATAATAAAGAAATAATAATAATAACGAAAAACTAGGTAGAAGATAGTATTAGGATTTATGAATTACAATCAATCATTGAAAATATGTAAATTGTATTAAGCCTAATATGCTAACCTATAAACAAAAATAAGCTCTTGAGTTCTAAATTTCTATAATTTTAGAAAAATCCAACAAGTTTTGAAAATACCCTTAATTATACGACAACCTAAAACAAACTCTTTAGATTTACTGGTACAATAGTGACTAGGAAACAACTAATTAAGTTCATAATCTGGCAAGCTTGAATCATGTAATATAAAGAATTGAAACTCTAAGCTAAGTTGAATATGTTTCACATACAAAACTAATTAAACTATTGCCATTTATGGTAATCTCTAATGACAATTAGGGATCAAAAGTTCAAATCTAGTAAATAAATTAGAAATTACTCATAAGATGATCAAATCTATGAATAATCTCTAATTCTTGGCATTTAATTGGAGTTTCAACTTAATACTAGTGTAAAATACAAAACCAACAATTATAATCCTTTAATACATTAAATATCTTCTAACTCAAATAAAACTAAACTAACATATTAAAATTAACATGAACACAAGCTGAAATTGTAGGAAATATAAAGAATATAATAAAGATAAGGCTGGAAACTAAAGCTATAACATTAAACTATCAAAAATCAAAGATTTAACAAGTATTTAATAAAATCAAAATCAAATACATAAGAAAAATAAATGAAATTAACTAAAAAACAACAAAATCAAGAATAGTAGAAAGTACTCAACACCTAAATCACAAATCTAATAATATAATCTAATACAAGATGAAAAGAGACATTAAAATAAATCAAAACCAAAGGAAAAACAAGAAGAAGACAAGGGATGCGCAAACAAGGAGCCAAAACTTCCAAAATCATCCTTTTCTACTCCTTATATAGTGCTTAGTTAGGTTTTAAGTTGATTTGGAAGGAAAATATGTGATAGCCTGTATGTTTTGTGGAGAAATATCACTTTTTAGACACTTAACAACCCATAATAAGACATCAACAGCCCCTATATAAACTATGTTGAAGGATCTAGCATGCAACTATCAACAGTGGTTTCTTGGGCTATCAATAGCACTATTGATCCTTGTCGTTGATAGTCTAGAATTTTATTACTTGACTAAATCTTCTCCAAATCTCTTCTAAAATTAGTCTTTTTCATTAGTATTTCTATCTAATGCTCAAGATGAAATCATATTGAAACAGATGTGGAAATACCATAAAATGAATAACTACTAAATACCCCTATACTTGAAATATTGTTTGTCCTCAAGCATTGACTTAAACATTTAACTCAAATAATCTTTGTCAAAAGTCAAAAGCTAATTGATTACAAACAAAAACCACAACTCCAATATGACAAAACATAGTTAAAGACATGTAAATCACACTATTAGTAAAGAATCAACCTTTAATGTATAATATCAAGCATTCAAGTCATTTCATATAGCTTATCATATGAATATAGTTAAAGATGTTCAAGACAACAAAAACAAATAACAACTTCAGCTTTGGAGCATTTTCTTGGAGGTCACATATTCTTTTTACGTGAAGACAAACATCCTTTTCATGAATGCCTCCAGCTACTCAACTAGAATACTCCTTTTTAACTTGTTTGAGATATTATCTATCTTATTGACGTGATGGTGAACATTTTTTCATGAGCATCCTCAGTTACTAGGTTAGATCACACTCTCAAATGGGTATTAGCACTACTCATAACTTTAACCTTTACATTGGATTGAAGACAACAGAATGAAAAACATGCTCTCTTATTTAAACAAATACACTTTATTTAATATAAACAAAACATCCTATTCCAAGTTCATATGACAAGCCATATAAAATGAAATTAAGCACTTACTATAAGAAAGGGGTTTCTAAACACAAGTAAGATTCAAAAGCAAAAAAAAATTTTAAGGGTTAGAAGTCATTCAAGAATTGATCATCATTTGACCAAATCAAAAACATCGATGGAATTAAAATACTAAAATTAACAATTAATTAAAGATCAAGATCATTTTAAGATAAAACATTCAAGTTATTATTATTGAACTCACAATAACTCAAGTGAAAGAAAATTTGAATTGGCCCCCCACCCCCACACTTAAATTAGACATTTTCCTCAATGTTATAAAAACAATGAAAATATAAAGAGGTATGTGAACTAGAAGACTCCCCTGAATGAAGTAATCCATAAAGTCCTTGATGGAGTGATAACCATCCACTTTCGGTTTCTATAAAATAAAAACAAAGGAAAGAAAGTAAAAGCACTTAAAGAAAACTCAACTACAAATCTATTTAAAAAAGAAAAAAAAACAAGAATAAAGATTAAGTTGCCTCTAAACAAGTTCTTGTTTTAAGTCTTTAACTTGACACCTATTCGATGCATTATCCAATATTAAATGAAAATTTGAGCCCAAAAAGACACATGCTTAGATCAATTGATGAGCCCTTGAAATCTATTGTTAAAATAGACTCACAACCAGATGGATGTTGCATAGTTGAAGATGTAGAACTACATTGCTTCTCTATCATACACCAAAGTTCACCCTCTGTAGTGAACATCTCTCTTCATCCAGGACTGTCTCCTTAGTAGATTAGATGATCTGTATGGAGACTCTTTATCTTAATCATCACCTTCCAACTTCAGTTTACTTGCCCATAACTCCTTTAAAAACATTACATTTTACAACTAATGCTCCCCCCTCTTCTCTTCTTCTTCCTCTTTCTTCCTAAATTTTTCTTCTTCTTTTTTCTTTAAACTACTAGGAAAAGGAAGTGAAATTTGGTTAGTAACAATAGAAGATGTATCAATCACTTTAGAAGGTGTTATAGCCTCCTTTTATCTCTAACTGGTCCTTCTTCCTTTTCCTTCCTTAGGTATTCCAATTGTTCCCACTTTTTCAAAGAAATATCAGCCACATTCTCTATAGGATAACTTTCCAGTTGGCTAGGAAGACTTGTAAAAACTTGAGTTTGTAGTTGTGGCACATAATTAGCTAAGTTACTCACTTGATTATTTAAGTTCTTAAAACTGCTCCTCGTTTCTTACTTGAATGGAAGAGTGTTCTTAGCAACTCTTTATGATCTCCTTCAAAGGCATCCTGCCAGGTTGTGGTGGAGATGTTAGAGGTGGAGGTATAGGTAGGAAATGTGACTGACTTTGGCAGCTCCTTGGTAGATAATGGAAACCTTGCTGATAAAATGTTATAGACGATCTGAAATTGGAACAAACTTCTTGCTGGCTACTCTTATATTGAAAAGTAAGATGATGGAAGTGTAAGAAGGGGCTAAGGAACATATCATTCATGTTGGCCATGAAAACCACCAAGCACACATAATTATTGCTTGTCCTCAAATGTAAGCCATTCATTGGAAGAATAACCCTAAAATAAGTGACTATCGCAAACCTTATCTTGTTCTTCATCCATCACTACTTGTTAGATTAAGGATGTAAGACTCGTCACTTGTCTCTCCATCCTCAAGAAATCAAAATGATCAATTGCTGTTGAAATTCTTGCTTTAATGAGCTGTAAAAGTAAAACAAACAAAAGATAAGGTGACAAAGATTAATAAAAACTAAAACTAAAAACATCACAAGAAAGAAAAAAACATTATTTTAATTCCCCAACAACGAATCCAAAAATTTGTTAAATCTATCGCTGAAAAATAAATAATAAAATACCTAACTTAACCTCTTAACTATATAGTTGGGTGAGATAGGGTTGATCCACAAAGATTACGCAAAAGAAAAAGAAAGAAATGAAAATCCCCTAATTTTGTGAAAATAAGATAAATAGAAAAGGCAACTAACTAAATCAATACAAATAAGCAAGAACATAAAATAGAAATAAACAGATAATAATAAAACAAAGCTGGATAGAAGATTTTTTTAAGATTAATGAATTACAGTTGATCATTAAAAAAAAGATTGTGCTTTGTCTAAAATGCTAAAAAGATTGTGTTTTGTCTAAGATGCTAGCATAGGGACAAAAACAATCTCTTTTATCCAAAATTCCTTAAATTTTAGATAAATACAACAAGCTCTATAAATATGCTTAGTTACGTACTAAGCATAATCTCTAGTGGTTTAATATCATTAAGCACTAGGAAATAACAAATTAAAGGCATAATCTCGCAAGCTCATACAATATAACTTCAAGAATCGAAACTCTAAGCTAAGCTTATTAAGTTTCACATACAAAATCAATTAATCTATTGCCACTTATTGTAATTGTTAATGACAATTATGGATCAAAAGGTCAAACCTAGTAATTGAATTAGAAGTTACTAATAGGATGATAAAACTTATGATTAATACGTAATTCTTCACAATTAATTAGAGTTTCAACTCAATCTTAATATAAAACAAAAACCCACTTAAAACCCAGTCCAATCTTCACAATTATAATTCATTAATCCATCAAATATCTTCTAACATAAATAAAACTAAGCTAACATAATGAAATTAATAAGCACAGAAACTAAAATTACATGAAACATAAAGAAAACAATAAAGACAATGCTGGAAATTAAAGTTATAACATTAAAATTATCAAAAAATCAAAGATTCAAATGAAACACATAGGAAAAATAAATGAAAATAACTAAACAATAGCGAAATCTACAATAATAGAAAGTACTCAACACCTAAAACCCTAATTTAACAATAGAACCTAAAATAAGATGAAAAGAGACATCAAAATAACTCAAAACCTAAGGAAAAACAAGAAGAAAGCCTAAGTGAGGAGCCAAAACATTCGAAATGTGCCTTCTCTACTCCTTATATAGTCCTCAATTAGGGTTTAAGTTGATTAGTAAGGAAAAGATGTGACAGCCTTTGAGTTTTATGGAGAAATATCCTTTTTTGAATGCTTAATGTCCCTTAACAAGACATCAATCTATGTTGAAGGATCTGGTATACAATCGTCAACAGTGATTTCTTGGCTATCAACAGCATCGTTGATACCTGTTATTGATCGTCCAAAATTTTACTCCTTTGCTAAATCTTTTCCAAATGTTTTTTAAACTTTGTCTTTTGCATCAGTATTTATGTCTAATACTTAATCATGCATGTAAACTAAAAAAGCACACAAATTAAGCATTTAAACATTAAAATAAAGATGAAAAAACATTAAAACATATAAGGAAATATCATGAAATACAACTCTATTAGTTGCTAACGAACTAGTAAGAGAGGCAAGTTAGATCTAAACTAGGGAGAGTTTGAGTGAATTGAGTAATTATGTCTTTTCTATTAGTAGCAGCTTTGGATTTTTTTTCTTTCTCCCTTTTTATTTCTCCCCATAAAAGTAAATCTAGTAACTTGCTCTTATCACCAGTCAAGGATAGAAGGGATGACATATGTCAGGGGGTCGTGGAGTTGGCGGAAGACAAGGAAAAAAAAGACCAAGGTGTTATTGGATAGAGGAAGAAGATCATTGAGCTAAAACGAAGAGAGGGAGACATGTGAGAAAGTGTTGGTGCATGCGCCTCATCTCATTTTTTTATTTACAACATAAATATATATTTATTTGTAATAAGCATATTATAAGGGGGAGAAATTTAGAAATCAACACAAAAATTAGTTTTCTCATTAAAATACATCATTTTTTTAAATAATAAAAATCAAATTTAGTTTTTAAATAAAGTAAACTAATGTGCTTAGTTTAATAAAAATTAAAAATAAGTTTTCTATTTAGTAAAATCTAATTTTTACAGTTAAAAATATTTAGAAACAAGTTTTCTTATTATGGTAAACCAATTTGTTTAGTTCAATTAGAAATAAATTTTTTAATTAAAACAAAACAAAATAATTTATTTGGATGATTAGAAATAAATTTTAGAATTAGAAATTAGTTTTCTAATTAAAATAAACTAATTTTTTTTGTTAAATAAAAATTAGAGAAAGGTCTCAAACTATAATGATCTTAGAAATTAATTTTCTAGTTAATTTTTAATTAAATTATTAGTTGAAAAATTATAAAAAATAAGATTATAATTAATTTAAAATTAGAAATATGCTTTCTAATTAATTTAAAATAATATATTTAATTAAAAAATAAAAATGTGATTTTAATTAGAATAAAATTTGCAATATGTCTTCTAATTAAAATAAACTAATTTGTTTAGTCGAGAATAATTAGAAATTAGTTTTCTAGTTATATCAAAATTAGAAATGAATCTTGTAATTGTAATAAAGTAATTTGTTTAATTGGATTAAACTTAGAAAGTTTTCTAATTAGACAATATAATATGTTTAGATGAATAAAATTATAAATAAGTTTCTAATTATAATAAAGAAAATCAAGAATAAGTTTTCTAAATAAAGAAGAGCTAATTTGTTTAGTTGAAAAGAATTAAGAATAACTTGAAATACATTTAAGTATGGTAATTAGAAGTCAATTGTTATATGAATGTGGATTGATCACACATGTGATCTTTCGATTTTATAAGCAATTACATTTTTATTATTCACTTAATATATGGATCACATGACAATAACATGTAACTATAATATTTTTTTTCTTTCTTCTTTACCATAGAAACTTAGTGTTTCAAATAAGGCTACTACATCAAAAGGGCATTGTCATCGAACTAAAAAAAGATAATAAATTGAGGGATGACAAAATGAGACATAGAGCATGAGTGAAATCCAATATATATATTGAGAGAGCAAGAGGCTCTAGAACCATTTAACATAACAATGAAGGTTACTGAGTATAATAAAATTAGACCATAAAAAAGGGATCGTGAGGCACATGAAAATTGGAAAATTAGAACTCGAGAGCTCTCATTTTGTTACTAAGCAGTATAGTTTATGATATAATGTACGAGTTTAGAAAATAACTATGCTAAGGATACTAGATCCACTTTAATTGTAAATTTTAGGAAGTGCCTCCATTACTAAATTGGGGTAACAAGTTATCAAAGTTTGATACTTATAATAAGTATCATGTTCATATAAATGCAAAGTCGTTTAAGACGAATGTCAAATATGATAACTAAGTTGAACGATGCCTGTCATGAATTGCCATAAATTTTTTGAAAAGCATTAAGTGCAAGTTGTAATCCAATCTCTTCCTCAAAGTTAGGGACATATGAAAATGAATTTGATGAATTAATATAATCCAGATGTTAGAGGTTGCTTCGAAATACCTCATGTGTAATGAAGAATGTCATGAAGCTCTAAGTTGACTTATGAGTTATAAGTTTTTAATTTTAGATCACACAACGCTACGGATTAAAAAAGTAAACTTCACATGGGCTCAAGTAAAAGAGGAATAAAAGGGTTCACCATAAAACTTATGATTTGTAAAAGGACAAGTTGAACCAACATAAAAAGGAAAATTCCTTTCAAGGAGGATGAAATGAAAAGAATAAAAAGTTATAATTGTGGTAATAAAGACCTCTTTCCTTGCAATTGTAATGAGTTTAAGAAAGGAACAATTATGTAGCATGAGGATTTATTTTGTAAATGTCTTATGTTCCATATTTTTAACTGAAGAACATTCTTTATGGATTGTATATTAAAGTGCAACCACCCATGTAGTCAAGGATAGGAATGTATTCATAGAATTCCATAAAATCCTATATATAATTAGATACATTTATGTAGGACACAACTATAGCATTGTTGTTCAAGGGATTGGTATATGCATAGACATGTTATGCATTTTAGTCATGCAGGGTGACCATTCTCCAATATTATATAAAATTTGGCATGATTTAAAGATTAAAAGAAATCTTTTATTGGTGTTTGTGTTAGTTATACTTGATTTTAATGTAAACTTCCACAAGGGAAGAAATGGTGTTACATTTACTATGGTCATGGTACTGTCTTGGATGATTTCAATGTTTTAGAGATTGTTAATGCAAATAATAATATTAGTTATTATTTTTTTGCTTTAACTATTGACTCCAATGTCTATATAATTTTTATGTATGTCAAACCATGTAATATTGAATAAAATCAAATAAATTGATTAACAAGGCATGTAATATTGAATAAAATAAAATAAATTGATTAACAAGGCAGACCTAATAGATGATCTAAACAAAATAGATTTTTCCTATTTGTTAATATTGTCTAGTTGGTGAAATGGCATATAAGCCATTTAGAAAGGGAGAACGAGAACAAGCTATGTATATATTTCAAGTTATTCATTACAACATCTGTTATTTAATGAATGTAAGGGAAAGTTATAGAGCTAAGTATTTCAATACTTTTATAAATGACTTTGTTGGACATGGTCACATCTATTTGATTTCCCATAAATTAGAAGCATTTTATTGCTTCATAAAGTACATAAAGTGGTTGAAAATCAAGTACATGTCATAAGATTATAGTTTGATGAGTTCAGAATTTTATGTGATGAAAAGGAATAAAAATACTGTTGATGATTTGCAAAACAAACAACTAGTTTTACGCTTAAAACCGCAAGTATACGGGTCGTACTTGTAGTAAAGAATGGATATCGATCCCACGAGGATTGTATCTCGACACCCTATTAATTTAGTTTACACTTTGTTCAGGAAATCCATTTAAACAAATAAAATAAATAAAAATAAATAAATGAGAGACAGACAAATAGGAAGCAGGAGTGAGCAACAAAACTAATCGTAAATATAACAAAGGAAAATTCAGAGAAAAATCAAGCTTTAAGCATAAGATTTGTTGTTATCCTTATTTGTTTCCCTTTAGTTAATTAATCTAATTTATATTTGGCCCAAGATTTCTTAATATTTTAGCTACCCTTTCTCAAGGTGCAACTAAATGTCACTAGCTAAATAAATTTAGGACTAACTTTGGGATCTCTCGACATGCAAAGCCTTTCCTAAACATTTAACTAGATATGAAGCTA
>JAOXYD010122284.1:0-11172 GCA_028565735.1 Pinacopodium congolense | reverse complement strand
TCCTCGTGGGATCGATATCAATTATACTATAAGTTGCGATCTGTATACTTGCAGTGTAGTTAAAACTAGCAAACAAATTCTAATTCTCTAAGTTACATAATTCGAGCTTGTGAGATTGTGCCTTAGGCTAGTCGTTCTCTAGTTGTTAATGCTATTGCGTCGTTAAATCTAAAGAGCTTATTCTATGTTTCCTCGTGATTAAGGATAGGTTTTCTATCGTATAATACCCATCTAAAAATGGCGGAACTGAGGGTTTGAGAGCCTGTTTGAACCTGTAAGCTAGCATCTTACACCAATCGCAAATTATCTATTTCGATGAGTGATTATAAGTCTATAATTCCTTATATATCTTCCAACCAGCTTTCGTATTTCTTGTTTGTTTCTTCTTTTTTTGTCTCTGTTTAGTCAATTATCTTTAGTATATAGTTTTGATGTCTTTCCTCTAAGGGTTTTATTTTCTTTTTAGCAACATTAGAGATAGCAATTCACTCTATCTCTCTGTGGGATTGACCCTAACTTGCCCTAGCTATTTAGTTAGGTAAGTTAGGTAATTTTATTATTTGTTAGCTTACGATGAGCTCACCAATTCACTCATGTTAACCACATATGTTCCCATCATATTACTATTTTAACACATCTTTGCAACCTCATGTAACTTTGTAAGACTTTTTTTAGTGATTGTAGTAACATTGCATTCATGGCATAAATAAACTCATTTGCACAAGTTTGAACAATGTACTTATGCAAGTTGATTAAAATTCCATATCAATATGAAAGCATGTCACCATTGATAGATAACTCTTAAATGGAAAATAATCAAGCTACATTTCTTGTTCAATCTCCTCCATTCTCACATTTCACTGATGATTGAATTATTATTTCTTGGAAGCATCATACACAACTCCTATAAAATAATTTTTAAAATTTTTATATGACTTACTCACTTCATACATACTTAGGAACTTCATAGGCCACAAGTATAACCTATACCTAGTGTTTAGAAATGATATATTTAGAGCAATAAGAATGATTTTAAATTTGTCTTATATAATGCATTTTGGTGTATGTCCATTCATATAATCAAGCTTAGTGCAAAAAAAGCAAATAAAATTTCCAATGTACTATTGCCTTACAGGGCATAACCATGTAAAATTGACTGTGCATGATGATTAACACCCAAAAAATGGCCACAATGGGAATTGATGTTTATTTACTAGATATATGGTATAAAAAATTACCACTTTAACAAATTCCATATATGTTGTTCAACTCCTTTCTTTTGCTTAAAAAACATTCTTAAGATGTCCATTGTCATCGTAATCAATGACATTGGTAGCTTATCACTAACTACCAAATAATAATCATAACTAAACCTCACTATGTAATAAGGCAGGTTAGGGTCAAACCATAAGAAGCTATGATGTAATTGCTATTTCAAATGTTGTATAGAAAAAAATCAAAATAAAAACCCTTGATGTATTGAAAGTAAAATAAGCTAAAATGTAATTAACGCAACAAACAAAATGATCACAATGTAAAACATGAGGAGATTAATAACAATATTTAAGAAATGGGAAAAAGGTATCATTAGGATTCTAGGACAATCATCATTCCTTGAATCTAAACAAAAGTTGTTCTGGCTAAGATGTTAGCCTATGGAACCAAATAGGCTCTTGAATCCTAAGTTCCTTTAATATAGGTAAATCTAATAAATTCTAGAAATACCCCTAACTATGCTATAACCTAGAATAGGCTCCTTAAGTTTAATAGAAAAGAAGCGTTAGGTAAAAAGGAATGGCTAGCTTAGGCTACCAACACACAAGCTCAGAAGGTGTAACCTAAAGGATTGGAACTTTAGACTAATTGACTAAGTTTAGTTACAAAATCGATTGATCTATCGTCACATAAAAAATTTGTTAATGACTATAATGTATCACAAGCATTAATCCTAGCAATTCAATTAGGAATTATGGAAAGGGGGATCACACCTAGCAATAATATATAAGTCTTGACAATAAACCTAAGTTCTAATCCAACCTAACTATAGAACCACCAATTCGATAAGAACCTAACTTCATTGTCACTAATAATTTCCCTTCATCCTTTAAATACCTTCAAACCCTTAAACACTTAGCCACACAAGTTAATTATAAGAAAAAAAATAAACCTGATGTAAACATCCTAGGAAATTTAAGATAAGTAATGAAAATTAAGATTCATCACTAATATAATGAAAATGTATGGTTTTGACTCTAATTATCAACTTGATTTAAGCCAACACACAAAACCCAAAATTAAATATACTAAAACAAAACCTCCAACATTTAAGAACAAGAAAAAAATTAAAATTACACAATCTATAGCTTAAGAAAATGCATAACTTCAATTATAAGGCGTATCCCAACAAGAGACATCACAAATTAACTTAAGAAAATGAGTTAATCCACCACAAAAGCATTAATCACCAAGGATAAAATTAGAATCACAAAAACCCATACTTAAATAACTAAAATAAGGATTGGAATTGGAAAAGAAAGCTATCTATTAAATTATAATCAAGCATCTATACATTGTTTATGAAATTCAACTGAAAATCCATCAATCATCTAATGTAAACATAAGAATATGAAAATATGAAGATATATTAATGAAAGCGTCCAACTATGGTAAATGAAGTGCAATACTACCTAAAACAACTAATTAAACATGGTAAAATCCAAACCAAATCAAAACCTAACCTAAAGCTTTAAGAAATTAAGGAAATTTACAAGAACAAGGTGAAAGCTTAAGGAAACAAAAGATTTATACTCAAAAGAGCATCTTTGCCCTTTCTTTTGTGCTTTATACCCTTTCCAATAAGAGTATATCCTAAGATTATGCAAAGATTGTTTTGCCCTTTTTATTTTTCACTATCAATAAGCTTAACGATAGTTTAGTAACCTTAGAGGTAGTCTACTTTGAATAGCCATTGTTATCACAGGTTTTAAACTTTAATGTTGGCTTGTATAGACTACCATTGAGCTTCTCCAGAACACTATTGATAGTCTAGGTAGCAAATCTACCTCCATTTTTTTTCAAATCTCTCTAAACATGATGCTTTGATCTAGAACTTATGTTAGAAGATTAAAACTATCATTCAATTGAATTCACATATAAAATTATAATAAAATTCATCTCTATTAGTCAAGATAAAATTGATGGTCTTGTTTTTATCCTTATGAACATCCTATATTTTAATTCGACAATTTTTTTAATTGATCCTACCTAACCATATGTCTAAATGATTTATGTAATCCTTTCTCAAATAAATCATATTTTCATAACTTCCTACACTAACAACTATTGAATGAACATTAGTGGTTGGCCCTATTCCAAACCTATCGTTAAAATCTAATTTCCCTTTAACTTATTTATTTAGTAAACGGTGATGCTTAAGATTTAAGAAATGGTTTCAAACATCTTAGAACTTAACTATAATCTAACCATCTTACATCATGTTGTTTATTGGTTTTTTATTCAGGCCCAATGACCAATTTCAATTCGCAAATTTAATTATTAAGGCACAATTTCTTTCTTTCACAAATTCAAAAAAATAATGATGGTAAGTGTACTAATCACAAGTAATATAGGAAAATATGGAAGATCCAAATTATTGTTTAAAGGGAATTACCAAATTCCAAGTACTAAGCCAAATTAAGTTACAATTATCTAAAGAATCCTAATTGAATGAAATTACCAAATAAATTTACTAAATGAACTAGAATTAAAAAGTTATGTAGAATAACTTATTTTGATTAAATAGGATTGCCTAATGAATAAAATGGTTGGGGAATTGGTTTTCAATGATCTTGATAGATTAAATATGAATTAATACGCTTGTCCTATGGCCACTTCACTAAATCAAAGTAATGATATGGTTAAGGCAAGGCTTTTTTTCTAACTACTTAAGTTAATTTTTGGTTATTCCTCAATCTTAAGCATCATGCTTAAAGTTGAAAAAGTTTAATCTAAAAAATTCTAATTTGAGATTATGACCCTTAAGAAAAATAAAAGTTTGTTAATTCAGTGACTTGAATCATATTGCTTAAGAATTTTTCTAACAAATTAGGTAGATTTCTCGAATCCTAACTTGATTATTAACTTTACTCTAAATGTTTAGTTTAGAAAAAGCATTAATCTCATCATTTAAACAAAGAAAAACCCTTAATCATGCATGGAATAACATTAAGCACATATCTAGATCATTTCAAAAACATTTCGTAATTAAAAATATATTCAACCACTCATTTGAAATGGGAAACAAATCATTCTCATCATATTAATCATGTTCTTGAATAAATGATAACCAAAAGATGGATTTCGATGTAAAAGAAAGGTTAGAATGCACCATAACCAAGCTATAAATACATTTACAAGCTTGAATCACATGTATAAGCTTTAAGAATTCTAAAATGTAAACATGGATCTAAAAAAAAGATCAAAGAATTAAGAACGTGAGAAAATAACCCTAAAACTAGAGTAATCTTATTTTTTTCCCTCAAATTTCATGTTTCTCTCTTCTTCTCCCTATACTTCTGGCTTCAGAAACTTCCCTTATATGTTATTAGCAAGTGGGAGTCAATTTTCACAAGTTGCAACCAATCTGATGTGATATTCAACTGGAGAAAGATTGACGAGTGCTAAAATGACACTTCGTAGGGATAAAATGGTGTCATACCACTACCTGAGTTTAAGTCCTAGAAGAGGGTAAAACGTTGTCTTAAGGACTTAAATATAAGGTATCTCACTGCTACTATTTTGCTCCTGAATTTGCTCCATTCTTCACACTTTGCTTGATTTTCACTTTAATTAGGTTGTAATCTACAATTTAAACATTTCAAGACAGAAATTATGCAACTCAGAACCAAAATATGAGTTAATCAACATCCAATCATCATAAAAAATCATATAAAATAATTTACTACCACAACACATGACAGTACAAATCTTCTTGGCAACCAATTATACTTAAAGATCTTCGTTTGAACTTGTTCACTAATGATGGTTGGAGCCACTAAACCTGACTACAAATAAATATCCTAGTCATAAACATTATTTGCACCTTTCAAAACCCCTTATTTTATTGGCATAAAGCCTTTATTCTTCGTATAATTTATACACAATCCATATATATCTTCCTATGTAGAAAGAACCATCCCCATTTTTAGTTGGACTTCTAAATTAATTGTACAAGGCCTCATAAACAATAACAACATTGTTGTTTAATTCAAAAAAGGTATAATCATTTAGTTAAGGCTATAGCATTGGTCACATAGGATAAAATAGCTAATATCACCACATTGACCAACTTACAATAACTGTACGTTAAATACCCTATTCAAATAAGTTATATTGTCCAAAATAGCAATTTTGACATGGGAATGCATGTCAACCTTTATTGTTAAGGTAGCATACCGATCAAATACTTAATTGTTGAACACATTAGAGACAATGGCTTTGAATTATAGGATCTAACATTGAGCATATGTTGAAGCAATTTTGGATTACAAAGTATTTTGAACTATGAAGTTTTGATGCTAACACTTCAATATGCAACTGAATCTCACATGAATGTCTTTAAAATTGAATTAATCATCAATAAATTTGACATAGTTTTAGTTGACTAACTATTCATAAAATGCACATATTTTCTTAAGATGCATTTGATGTTGTGAAACATGATGAGAAAAGGATGAAGGGCAGAGCAAACATAAAAAATATGGCAGCACGTGGTGTTGTGATGCATAAGAATGATAAATTTGTTTCTTGACAATTATGTAAACCATACGAGGCTCATATCTGGTATGTGAAATTTAATATAAGGAAGTCAACTTCCTTGCCCTTAATATTGAACTATAGTGCCTCAGTATGGCCCCATTTGATTCTCTAGACTATAATGATGGATATATGGTACAAAACCTTGTTTATCTTTTAGCATATATAATATGACATTTTTGTAGATTCCACGTATTGTAATGCTATGTCAATGCTATAATCCAACTTTGATGTCAGAAGCACTCTAGTTCCATACACTTAAATATATTTTAATAGGAACATTTTTATGATAGGGGTTGCTTTGTTAATTTTTTTTACCAATCAGTTGAACTCGTCACTAGGACATATATGTGTATTAATTTTGTAGCATAATGCTAACCATGTTTAAGTGTTATGAAGTTAGACAACTAGAGAACTAATTAATTTTTTTTTCTGTCATCAATCTCCCATGAACTATTTTTCCTTTAATTTAAATATGATAACATTGTTATATAAAAAAATGTTAATTTAGAAATTTTGTCTTCAAGTTTAAGTTTATATGACCCTTACTATCTGTTTCAAATTTACATCATTACATTGTAGAATTATAAGGTTTTAGCATCTAATTTGTGGGCTTATGTATGTCAACATCAAGATTGATGGGTTTAAGTTGATGTACTATACAGATAAATGGCATATTGAGTTTGAGTTTATCATTAGAGAAATGCATAACAATTGATGAGATTATCATCTTTAGCTGCATTGACTGGAGGTTTGTACACAAAGGTTAGCTTCCATCGTTATGTTTTGTGCAGTGTTTTTTATAAACATAAATAGGGCTAAGGATCAGTCAAATATCTTGTAATTGGCTAAGTATTATCTACTTTCAATATTCATATGTCCCTTTTTAATATGAGTACGTCTCAGGCCATCTCTTCATTAAGAAAACTACATGTTGACATTGATCTTCTTGGTTTATATAAAGCTCTAGTTATTATATTCTATTTCTCTTTTTCTTCTTACTTCAAATTTTATTTAATTTTTATGGGTTAATTCTTTAAACAATTGAAATTATACCACTTTCTTTATCTAAGTAGGTAATGGCTAATAACCCCCATCTTTATATGATTGCACTTTTTGTTTTGGTTATGTAAAAGTTTTTGTGGTGTTGATTTGTAATTGGTAAATTTGGAAACATGTAACAATATCACTCTTTATACTATCTATAATAGTATAAAAATCCTTAATACCATAGTCAAGCAATTTATCTAGTATCCTAAATTTGAAATGCAATAAGAATGTATGAGGAATATGAACCTTCAAAAGGACATTAAATTATTTATGTTTGAGTTCCATTACGTAAAACCACTCTTGACAACATATCACATACTGTTGGCCTTTATTTGGCATCTAGGAAGAAGGGTGAATTAGAAGATCCAAAATTTATAAATCCTTTTTCTTAAGTAAAATTTTTTCATTTTAATGTAATGTGGAACATAAAAAATATATGTAATATATAGCTTTTACTACAATGAGCTTGAAAAGTAAAGAGAGATGAAAACCAATTATAATGGCTTGGTATATAACCCACATCTATGTCCACTCTCCAACTCCTTATTCGCAATTTCACTAACTCTATCTTTTTAAATAGGTGAAGATTAACCCTTTTACAATTACTATCTCATTTTCATGGGACAAGAGTAACCCTTTTCCAATCACACTTTTCTTCACAGGACAAGAGCAACCCTTTTTAACCATACTCTTTTTCATGAGATAAGACTAACCCTTTATAATTTCAATTAAACTATCACACTACCCTAAAATACACTTTGAAAATTCTCACTTGACTAACTCAAAGTATTTTAACAGCTCAATGATTAATGTACCAACAAATTTCACAACACTTTCTAAAACAAACAATAATTTTACTTAAATACTTCTTGATTCACTTCTACTCAAACCCATGCATAAAAAACCGCTAAACACTTCCATCTATAGTGAAAAATTCTCAAAATGACTATTTATTATAGTTGGTTAATGTTGTTATATGAGTTTAAAATTTTAAAACAACCTACTTTTTTACTTCACAAGTCTAGACAAGTGTAGTTATCTTTTTAAAAGTTTATTAGTGAGTTGATTATCTTTCTACTAACTATGTTTCTATTACCTAATCAAACCAAATGACTGACTAATTAAATTAAATTTCCAACTATAATGAAATTAATTACTAACCTAGGATGACAAACTTAACTTGAGCAATTTACTCGTTGAAATTACAATCAATGAGATTAAAACCTATATGAAGTATCCCCACATAACCTTGATGTGTTCAAAGCTTTATCTTGATTTAATGCTCAACCTAGATTACTTAGATTATAGAATACCTTAATTGAATTATAATCTATCTTAAGCAACATAATCTTATCTTATTTTTTGATTAATTGAAATGTCTTCCCAATTAAAACAATAAATAGATACATTACCTCTATCTATAGAATATATTATTTTGATTAGGTTTAAATCTAACTAAGAAAACTTATCTAACACCTTGGGTAAGCTTATTTATTCATACTGTGATCTTTTCATATAATTGATTTCTCAATATAAACATATGAAATTAAATAAAGTAGTTAAACTACTAGCAAAATCTTAATCCACACATAATAATAACCATGAATAATTCTAAGAATATATTGTCTTTCATTAAATTAAAGCATAAATAAAAAAAACAAGTAACTCTAGGGTTCATCACATCTAGTGCCAAAGAAATCGAGTCATAATGATAACAATAAATAGAATAATGATTGAAGAAGAATTTTAAAAAAAAAAACTAGATAGCTCATTCTTATGTGAATCAGCTCCTCAATCTTCATTTGACCCTTGTTGGAATTCCCTACAATTTTCTTGAATTTAGAATTTTATCCTCATTTCTTTCCCTTTTGTGGCTTTAATGTTTATTAAGAATGTATTTAAAATGTGTTTTCTCTCTTAGGTGATAGTTACCCCCATTCTAGGATTAATAAACCTAAAGAAAACCTCGTATCGTGCTTAAAATAGAGCATGACCGTCCCACAGTCAAAGTCATGGTTAGGTGACTGGGTGTTAGGCAAGGTCATGACCTAGGGAACGCACTATCGCATTTATAAAAACTTGTCTTTCTCCTGGAAAAATCATTGCCTAGGTCACAGTCGTAACTTAAGCCATGAAACCTAAGAGAAAGTCACCTTTTCTCCATTTTTCGATAAGAAGAATCATCCAACTATTTCTATGATTATAAATATCCTACAAGGTCTATAATAACAAATAATTTTCTAAAATTTCATGAGAGCGATATCAAATAAAATATTTAAAACCGTTAAGCTAAATTGCATGAAAGTGAATCAAACTTTTTCTTTAAAAGAGCAAAACTAAACTAAAAAATGTATAAGTTAGGACTTGTCATTAGTATGCATTCAAATTCATTTAACATAATTTTTATTATTTAAAAAAGCTATTAGAACCAAATTCTCATTCCCATCAGTCATCTACTCAAATGTATTAGTTGAAAAATCTAACTTACTGCTGTGTTGATTGGGTATCACTAATTATCCTTAATTAATTAATGAATTCACATGCAATTTCAATCTAAATCCAAATAAACTTAACGACAATGTACCAATCACAAGTAATAAAGTGAAGCACATTTAAGACTCTGGAATGTTGAACCTATAGAGAAAATCTATGAATATTAAGGCTATTAGATTCACTTGTCTAAAGACCTCAAGATCTTTAATTTAAAAGGGTTAGTTTAACTAAAAATAACTAAAAAGCTTCCACCTTTCCAATTGCATTCCAAGGGATTTAAGGAATACCAAATGATTAATTTGCTAAGGATTAGGCCTAAATGACTTAAGTAAGTTATGAAATGGATTGGAATTTCTAATCTAGGGCCTTCATTAAATCAAGACAAAGTTATGGTTAAGTTATTTCCTTTTCTCTAACCATCATAAATTGATCTTTGATTATTTCATCAATTAATAGGGATTAGGCTTAAAGTTTAAGAAGATCTAATCCTATAAAGCATACGTAAGATTAGCGCCCTCATGATAACCAAGGTAAATTCCTCGAATCCTTGAATTAAACCATGTTGTTTAATGAATTTTCCAATGATGAAAATAGAGATTGTCATATCTTTATCCATCTTAAATCATATTATAAGTGGACAACTCAAAATAATCATTAACATCTCAAATAAACAACAATTATCATCTAATCATGTGTTATAAATTCATTTAAGACATTTAAAAACTTTTCCTTAGCAAGAATTTAGCTTAAAACATCATAAATAACAAGAAAATTTGGATTGAACCCAAGGAGCCCATGTTGTTGGATATATATGAACAAAGAGAGTATAAAACAAGAGATTTAATGTTTAGGAAGCACTAAATGATGGAAAAAAAACTTATAGACAACCTCCCAACACATCTATGAACTCCATTGAATCCTCAAAACTACATTGAAATTATAATATACACAAGCTAGAAAAGAAAAAGAAAAAAACTAAAAATTAAGGAAAGAAGAAGAGAATTTGATTTTGATTTGAAATTTCCCTCCAAATTCGTCCTAACTCCTGTAAAAATTGTTTATGAAGCTCCTTATATATGTTTGTAACAAGTTGGATGCAAGTGAAGCAAGTTACAATAAGTGGAGAGCTGAATTCTAGCTAGTTTACGTGTAACAGGTACCTAAATGGCACTTATAAAGGAGCATAATAACAAGCTATGAGATCATCATATTAGTTATTGTCTTGGAGAGTAAAACAGTGGGTTGACTAGCATAACGACGAGCTAGATGAGGGTGTTTTTTTAGTCTAAGTTTTAAACTTTTTACTGTATAATCCCAGATTTTGTTCAAGATTGAGCTTCCATCTACATTGTTGTTTGCTAGTTTTAACTACGCTGCAAGTATACAGATCGCAACTTATAGTATAATTGATGTCGATCCCACGCGGATTGAATCTAGACACCTAATGACTTGAATTCACTTTGTTTAAGGCAAATAAGATGGTAGGAAATTTGAAATTAAATTTAAACTAACGAAACTTGAATGTAAATAATCGTAGAAGAAAGTAAAACAATGAAGATACTCAATAGTGCAGACTTAGGGTTTGTTCTATCCTTATTTTCCCTCCTTTATGTTATCGATTTAATTGTGTTTGACCCAATATATCCTAAAGTTTCATTACCCTCTCTCAAAGTGCAACTAATTGTCCCTAATTGAAGTAAGATAGAATTAGTCTTGCAATCTCTCGATCTACGAAACATTTCCTAAATACTCAACTAGATGTGAAGTAATCCTATAGGTAATTAATAAAATAGTTAAGATCTCTCTTCAACTACT
>JAOXYD010122273.1:0-11173 GCA_028565735.1 Pinacopodium congolense | reverse complement strand
AGAAACAATCTCTAATCTGACAATTTATTGCTCAAGAAGTGGAGACTACAGTATTTTCTATAAACTCTATGAAAGCTCATAGACTTGATAGTTTAAATGCACAATTTCTTCATAAAACTTAACCCCATTTTAAGACAATGGTTACAGAGGTTGTGCTAGAATTTTTTTGAGAATGGTAGGTTATTAAAAGCCATCAATAAATCCTTTATAAGCCTAGTCCCTCAATCTCCTAATCCAACCTTTTTGAATGATTTTAGAATGATCTTATGATGCAATAATCTATACAAAATCATTTAAAAAATGTTGGTTGCAAGGATGAAGGTTATATTGAGCAAGCTTTTTAACAAATCCCAAATAGCATTCCTTTATAATAGAGTAATTAAGGATAATGCCCTTTTAGTGCAATAACTTCTAAAAGGTTACACTAGAAAGAATAGACTAAAGAACAGTGCCATCAAAATAGATTTTCATAAGGCTTACAACTCTACTAGATGGGATTTCATCATTCAACTTTTAAAAGCCTTTAGATTTCCAGATAACTTCAGAACTTGGATCTGGCAATGTATGTCTACATCTTCATTTAGTATTTTGATAAATGGTTAATCTACATATCTCTTCAAAGGTGGTATAGGATTGAGACAAGGTGATCCTATTTCACCCTACTTATTCATACTTTATATGGAGGGGCTACACAAATGAATGGAGTTTAATATACTTCATGATAACAGATTTAAATTCCACAATAGGTCTAAAATAGTAGGACTTTTAAGCCTCTCTTTTGTGGATGACTTGATGCTATTCTCTAAGACTTATAATAAATCAATAAAGGTGCTAATGAACTCCCTATAAATCTTTAAACTACTTTCGGACCTAAGTGTTAACTGTACAAAGTGTTCCATCTTAGTTTTTATAGCTCCCAACAATGAGGCCCCTTGGTTATCATTAGTTTCAGGTCTAAACATCAAACTTATTCCATTCACTTATCTTGGTTTACCAATCTTAACAAGGAAATTTCAAATCAACCAATATTCTCTATTGATTGAGAAGGTGCAAAAGAGAATCCATTGTTGGACCAATGGGGCACTCTCTTTTACAAGACACGTCTGCAATTGGTTAAATCAGTTTTGAAATCTCTTCAAATATATCGGTCATCTCATTTTTTCCTAACCAAAGGATTGATGAAGAAGATTGAAAGAATGCTGTTTTATTTCTTATAGTCCGGAAATTAGGACATGAATTATCAAAGAAAAAGTAAGCTAGAAAAAATTTTGTAGGCCAGCTAGAGAAGGTGGTCTGGGTATCACTTCTAAAAATACAAGAAACAGAGTGCTTATGAGTAAATGGCTATGGAGATTGTTGACAAATATATATTCCTTATGGTCTCAATGGGTCAATACTTATTATTTATAGAATAAGAACATATGGGAGGTCACAAATATCTATAGCAATGCCTCTTGTTTTTTATTCAATTACTAAAAATCAGACACAGACTACGGAGCAACATAAAATGTGTAGCTATAAATGGTGAAAAGGCTATTTTTTGACAATGGGAGAAAGATAGGCCCTATTTATAATCCTACATGCTTTTTCCTACTAAGAGATACGCTCCTTATTGATGCAAAAGTCAAGTAATGTATCTATAAGGATCAATGGGCAAATATCCAACAGTAGGCTAAATTGATACTTCTGGAATATCGTTTGGTTACTAATAAGGAGGATATTTATAAATGGTTAGAGCATCAATCATGGGTTTTCATAAATAATTATTATAGGGGATTATTCAAGGATAGAGGATCAAGGGTGGAATAAGCTAATATGGAATAAGGCCTTACTCCCTAAGGTTTCATTCCTTATGTGGTTGATAGTGAAGCAAAGATTAAATACATTGGACAGGCTCAAATACCTCAACATTCCTTTAAGATGTTCCTTATGCAAAAGCCAAGAAAAAACCTTAGAACATCTCCTCTTCCACTATGAATTCCACAGTTATATTTGGGCAAGAATAAGTCAACTACGTAGATAGGACAATGGTCTATTAACCTATGTTGAAATTCTTAGTTGTCTATAGAACACTAGAGCTATCCTCCCAATTGACGAAACAATTTTATTGATAACTTTTAGGATCAACAACGTATAAAATATAGATAGAATTTAATGATAGATGATTCAAAGGTATAGAGGCAACCAAGGAGTAGGTAATGCAAGTCCCAATCAATTGGATTAGGTAATAACTCATGATCTACAAGATAAACAACCCAAGTTAAAAATAAATAATAGAAAATTAGAGAATCTTATGGGGGTTATAACATCAAGATGAAACTAAGGAACAGTACCATTTAAGCTCGTAGTAAAGGGTTTGCTATATGATTAGGATTAACTAAGATTAATATGACTTACCTGCAAAGGGCCAATGGCATCCTAAGGAATATAATGAGGTATAAGATAGATGTTCCCTTCCTATTCCCCTATGGTCTCCTGCTACTTAGGATAGCTAGGCCTATAAAGACAGTTGGAGAAGATATCAGAGAGGTGATGATTATAATTGATCGAGTATTAGTTAGACAGAGGGTTAGCCCTAGCACTAATGGATGTTCAAGAAATCAATTGATCAAAGGTATAAAGATCAAAAACCAAACCTGGGAGGTCGGGGTAAGGCACGACCGTGAATCCTTAAGCATTTAAAAACTTCGACCATGTGACCTGTGCTAGAAAGGATAGGTAATTACTAAGAAAATAGGAGTAAAAGGGTTGTCTCTAGAACATAGTTGGGGATAGAAGTAACGAAGAAAGGCTTCTTGAAACTTCCATTGCCAAATGTCAGCCTAAGCTTATGTTTATGTTAAAGACTTCTTATTATCATTTTTACATTTAAGCACTCTTTTGGCTTTCATACCTAGTTCTTATCATTAATATCAGTTTTTTAATTTTAAAAAATCAAAAGTGAAATAAATAAAGGACAAGTGCAAGAAATGAAGACAAGTACTAAGAAGAGAAAACTATTATGAATTTAATTTGAAGATAAAGAATCTTCCCAATAACAGAAATAACGAATAGAAGAATTGAAAGAATCAACAAATTGAGAAGAGAGAGAAAAAAGTAAGAAATTTTGTTTAAAAAATTGCCTGAATGGGGATTCGTTACAATGGCCTATAAAGACTTCTATTTACTGAAGTCATGACCACACAAAGAGTAATGAAAAGCTACGTTTATTAATAACAGAACATAAAGAGAGACTCTCTAAATGTTGTTGCTTTCCACCCACAAGACGTTGTCGTTTCCTTTGTCCCTGACCTTCGTCATAGTCATCACGTCAGAATTAATTCAAAATAAGGGCTCCCTACTCAAAAACCTTGTCCACAAGGTTTGCATTAGGGAAGCGTTTTTGTAATTCAAATAGTGGTTCCTAGGTGGCATCATTCTTAGTTCCATCTGACCATTGTATTAAGAACTGAGTAATTAGCCAATTGTGGTGTTTTATCATCCTACGATCTAAAATTGCCTTTGAGACTCTATCAACCCGCTTAACGAAGATTAGAAGCTCTACTGACATTGGTATCTTGTCTGAAACATAACCCTTTAACTGAGAAACATGAAATGTTGGGTGTATTGCAACTTCCTAAGGAAGACACAACTTATAGGCTACCTTCCCCACTCTCTCGATCCTGGTATGGACCATAAAATAGGCGAGAGAGAGTTTACAATTGGCTATCCTTTGCACTGAATGTTATCTATACAATTGTATCTTCATGAAAATCCATTGGCCCACATCGAACTCTTTGTCTAATCTCTTCTTATTCACCTACTGTCTCATCTAATGTTATGCATTCCTGAGGTGAAATCTTACAGCCGCCAGTGCCACTTCTCAATCTTTCATCACTTGATCCATTAAGGCATGCTTCAAGTCACTAAAAAAATGTGGTACGTATATATGAGGTAAGTATTCATAAAGAAGCTCGAAGGGAGTGGTGTAGATAACCCCATGATATGTGGTGTTGTACCACCACTCCACTAGTGCTAACCACTCCACTCACCTCTGAGAGTGGTAGGCAGTGGAAAAGTTGAGGCTAACTCCCTACAGTTCCAGTATTTCCCTTTAGACTGTACTTAAAAATAAAGGATCATGATCACCTATTATCCTCTGCGGCATGCCGTGCCATTTGAAGACATGATCCAAGAACTTGAGCGATATTAGCTGCTGTAAATGGATGTTTTAACCCAATGAAATGGATATATTTTTTTAAACATGTCTACCACTACCAAAATGCTTGATTTTTCCCAAGAGTTTGGCAACCCTTCTATGAAATCCATGCTTATATCCTCCTAACATCCACTAGGTATTGGAAATGGTTTGAGTTTCCCTGGGAGTGCTACATTTTCTGGCTTACTTCTCTGGCAAATCACACACTTCTTGATGTAATTCTAGACATCTCTACTATGTCCCTTCCAATAAAACACAACTTGCAATTTCTTAATTGTTGTTGTGATTCCTGAGTTCCCCCTAGAAGGTCCTCGTAGCTAATAGAGATTAGCTTCTCCCTCAGAGGTGGATCAAATCCAATGACAACACTGCCCTTCCACCGTAGTATGCCATCCTTCTATTCATAACAGCTGGAATTTAACTCACATGTCTCCAGTTTCTTAATGATGTCCTTCACTATTACATCTTAGTGCCAACTCTATTTAATCTCATCCAGTAAGTGAGTTTGAATATGTGACACTATCAATGTTAATAATTATGTGTTTGTGATTTGAGATAGAGCATCAATTGGCCCATTTTCATTCCCTCTCCGGCAATTCACCCCAAAATCATAACCAAAAAATTCAAGAAATTAGATCTGCTAAAAGGGTGTCAAGATCCTTTACTCCAACAAGTATTTCAAACTTTGGTGATCCGTATTAACGATAAAGTGTTTACCACTCAAGTAATGATCCCATTTCTTGATGGCTTGAATCACAACTAGGACTTCCTTTTCGTAAGTGAATAAGCCTATATGTTTTGTTGCCAAAAGTTTGCTCAAGTATGCTACAAGGTGTTTATCTTGCTGCTAGGCTACTCTAATCCCATATTGAAAAGTTAGGTAGCACTAGAACAGGTGCTGAAATTAGTGCTCTCTTCAACCGCTCGAAGGCCTCCTATTGTGCTATGTTCCAATTCCAAACAGAGGCTACCTGCTACTTCAACAATTCTGTCAATGGATTGGTGATACTTGTATAACCCTTGATAAACTGTCTATAGTATCTAGTAAGACCTAAGAATCCTCCCAGTTCCTTGAGACTTTTTTGTTTGGGGCCATCGTTATACAATCCCAATTTTCTTCTCATCTATCACTAATCCTTAGGATAAGATGTGTGACCTAAATAATCAATTTGATGTGTTCTAAAGAAACAATTGTTGCTATTAATGAACAATTGGTGCTCCTATAATGTTTAGAAGGCCTGTTGGAGGTGGACCAAATTTTGCTTAAGGGAGCTACTAAAAATCAAAATATCATTGAAAAACACTAAGATAAATTTCCGTGGGTGGGATTTGAAGATGTTGTTCATCAAAGCTTGGAAGGTGGATGGAGCATTAGTGAGTCTAAAAGGCATGACCATGAACTCATAATGCCTTTCGTGTGTCCGAAATGCCGTCTTGGTTATGTCTTCCTCCCTCATCTAGATCTGATGATAGCCTGCCTTCAAGTCCAATTTGGTAAACTAATAGGAACCATACATCTCATCAAGTAGCTCCTTAATGATGGATATTGGAAACTTATCCTTGTTTATGTGTTTGTTGAGTTCTTTGTAATCGATACACATTCTCCAGGAGTTAGCATTTTTTTTTACCAACACCACTGAGGATACAAAAGGACTTAGCTATGCCGGATGAAGCCTTGATAGAGTAGCTCCCTTACCACCTTCTTAATAGTATCTTTCTGTTCTTTTGAGTAATGATATGGCCTAGTGTTTATAGTTGCTCGCTTGGGTTGTAATTGATGGAGTTCTTGAAATAAAAAGTCAAATTATGCCAATAACCCTTCCAATTCATCCTTGTTAACAGCTTAACTTTACAAAAACATCTGCTAAAAGTGAGAGTGAAGTGTAGAGGACAACTGTAGCATGAATAACTCCCATGCTCTTGCCCTTTTAATTAATTTACCCAATCTCCTACCTGACACTAGCTTTTCTTTCTTCTCTGGATTCCCTACCAATGTTACAAACTAATTTTCCCAACAAAACTTCATAATTATGGTTCTAAAATTGCATTATACGTTGTTAAGAGTGGACAACCACTTAACTCTAAGCACCATGTCACACTCCTAAGCCAATGACCAATGCATCAGTAGTGAAAAAGGCCCCTTACATACACCATTTAAACCCTTTATAATGATGTTGACAACACAACTTCAATCCTCCACCAACAACAATTTCAGTTTTGGAAATGGGTTCCATCCTGCCCTTGTTTCTTCTAGCTATGGCTTCATCAAGGAAGTTATAAGTGTGTCTATTGTCAATCAAAATTTAGATTGACATTTTCTGATGAAACCCAGCCACTTGCATCTGTTTAAATGCTTCCTTTTTGCCAATTATAGTCATTTCCTAAAGGGGAACAGAAGGAGTCACCATTTCCTCATCACTCTCCGGTGCCAAGCTCCCATCCTCATCCTCTAAGTTTTGGCTCTCCACCATGAATAACTGCAACTATCTTTTCATACACTTTATGCCTGAGGGCATAATATTCGTCACACCAAAAAACAGAGTCCCTTGGCTCTTTTCTCATTAAATTCACGACTACTAATGGACTTAGGATTACCTAAATTCTTGTCATAGAAGACTCGAGGTCCTCCCCTAACCTGTATAGGTTATAAACCTCTATCCATCTTATGTCTACTCATTATTAGTGTTGGATTGTGTTCCTTAGCTTCTACAGTAATGGGGGACTAGTTCGAGCCCACGACTTTAGGGAGTCCTTTAACTGGAGTTGATGTAGACTAAATTACTAGAACCTCTTCCTATTTTCTGGCTAAGGAGTACACTTACTACAAGGTTCGTGGTTCCATTAACTTAACAGCCACCTCCAACTCCGGTCATAACCCTTTTAGGAAGAACCCCACCAAGTATTCTTCAGATAGCACCAATTGGTTGGAGTATTTATTGAATTAAACATAATAATCTTGTACTGTCCCTCCCTACCGAAGACTTTTAAAGTCCCTAATAGGGTCCTCAAATATCTCATCATCGAAGCATTGTCTAAATACAGGAATCAAATCCTCCCACCCCCAGTGAGGCCTCGCGGGGTTTGTTTTTTAGCACCTGTTAGTATCATTCCTACACCAGGCCATTAAGGTGCATAACAATGATTCTAACCTTCAAGTGGTCTAGAGTATGATCGAGCAAAAAGAATTGCTTGCACTTGTAGAGCCACCCTTTGGCACTAGTACCATCAAACACTAGAAAATTGATCTTACTGAACTGTGTTGGAAAAGAATAGTTCTCACATGCCACTGTTGAGGCTGGAGAGGAAGTCCGCCCTTCTTTCTCCACTGATAGTGAGCCCTTATTAGTACCCAGAGATTGCATCAGTTGATGAAATAGTGATTTAAGTTCACTAAGTTCATTCTCTTGAAGGTCCGAACAGGACTGGGTTTCCAAGAGCAGCTTCTCATTATGGTGTTGAGTATCTAGAAGTAGCTTCAGACTGTCTTCCATTCTACGCTAGTTAGCTCCTCTTGTGTCCTTTTGCCATTGATAAAATCCCTAAGGTCTACTGCTCTGATACCAAAACTTATTATGAATTTAATTTGAAGATCGGGAATCTTCCAATTAATAAAAATAACAAATAGAAGAATTGCAAGAATCAACAAATTGAGAAGAAAGAGAAAAGAATAGTAAGAAATTTTGTTTGAAAAATTGCTTGAATAGGGATTCATTACAACGACCTATAAAGACTTTTATTTGCTGAAGCCACGACCATACATACAGTAACAAAATGCTACGTTGATTAATAACATAATATAAAGACAGACTCTCTAAAATGAATTTTCAATGATATCGTCTTCAAGTATGCAATTAAAGGCAAAATATAGGCTCACCATAATAAAAATTTTGGAAAAAAAGTGCCATGTGGTACTTAATAAAAAGGGGTAAATAGGGTTAAGAGTTAGATTTTTTAATATTTTTAAAATATTAAGATTTTTTAAATATTTTTAAGATGTAATTAAAATTTTATTAAAAATATTAAACTCTAATTTGACCTATTTGCCCAAATTAGGCCATTTTATGCTAAAACTAGTGCTTTTAAAACTAGTATGTATTAGTCCATCACCAGTATGAGTTGGTTAAAAATCGTGCTAAGCCTGTATTCTAGCTCGTGCTGATGAAATCACTTGTACAGGTCAATTTTGGGCTGGTATAGGGTGGTATTGTTTGAAAAATTCATCAGTCGACCGATAATAGACATATACGAGAAATCGGTCGAATCGATCGACCGATGTCTTGGATATATCGAAAAGTTCACTAGCATCAATCGACCCTTTTCTCGTAACTATTAATTTATTTTTCAGGCTTCAATTCTATTTTATGGAGTTCTTATACTTAGTCGTGGTATTTTTATTCTATATAATATTTATTAAATGATATTTGCATACATTGATTATGGTTTCATGATTGAAGGTTGTTTACTTGACGATGCATTGATTTATTGATATTTAGTAACGTGTATCTACGTTTATGTTATTTTTACTATATTTATTCAGACTGGTATTTATTTGCAAAATAGATAAACATTAGTATTAATATGAATGAAAAACATAGTTGTTTGTTATATATTATTATTAATTTATGTGAGTTTTGATGTATTAATATTAAATTATGCCGGTTTGATAATTGTTATTTTATTTATATTAATTCATATTGTAATTTATTTGAAAAATATGTGAAAATTGATATTAATAAGTATAAATATTGTATTATATTTATTTTATTAATTAAAAATTTGAATCATAATGAAATTATGTTTACCAGATATGCATAATATAAATAGAGACTATTTTACAAATTTTATAAAATTTAAAAATTATTTTATAATTTTAAAAAATTAATCGATATAAATATCAATATTAATCAATATCGATATAATATTATTTCGAAAAAAAACTAATATTAGTACGGTATTAAATTTCAAAATATTGGTTAAAACCAGAGTATTTGATTTTGTACTATACTGGCCGGTACCGGGATTCAAATACCGGCCGGTACCGGAAAAAAATAAAAAAATTATTTTAAAGAAAAATTTTGTATTTTAGTCTTTTTAATATTAAAGTTAAGTTTAAAATTATATAATATAATACATTTATAGACTATTTTATAAATTTTATAAAATTTATAAATTAATTTATAATTTTAAATAATTATCCGAAACGATACCGGTACAATATCATTTTCAGGATCAATTCGATACTAGTATCGGTACGATATTTAATACACTGATTAAAACACTGCAAAGTCCACGCTCTAGATCATAAAACCCATTAACTGTACAATCCACGCTGCCCAATGGACCCGTCGTCTGGCGGTGCGTTCAGAGCAAATCCAGAATCCCTACCTCGCCACCAACGCCACGGCCACCATCATTGCCGTGTCGACCGTATGCAATATACCCATCCCCACCACCACCATCATTGCCCTATCTACCACATTCAACATCCCCATCCCCAGCACCACCACCATCAATGCCCTATTATCCAACATCCCTATCCCCACCACGACCAGCAGCACCACCACCACCACCATCTCCATAGATCACTTTGCTTTCATCACCATTTCTTCTGTCATCATTCCCATCTGTGCCAGAGCTATAGGCGTCCTCCCCTTGCTTCACTAAATCCAGTACATGCCGTTTCTTATTCAGCCCAAATTGATTTGCGCTTGGAGGCTAAACCGCACCAACAAACTTCAGCTTCTACTGGCAACAGGTAAGTTATTCCTAACTCGTTTTACACAATTGGTTTTACGTTGTTATCCCCTAATGAATGAGTTCTGAACTCTAGGCACATGCTGCATTTTTGTTGTTAATTGTTGGAATCAGGGTAGTTTTCGAGGCCGAGGAATGGAAAGAGGAGGAGGAGGAACAAGAAGAGGATCCTGTTTTTGTTCTAACCGATGAATGGAGGGAGTTTTTTGCAAAATCGGAAGCCAAGAGAAAACTAGGTAGGTACTACGTAAGCAGATGTTTCTTTTGAGTTTTACATTTTCGTATTTTAAACGCTAATATCGCCGGCGTCAAACCCTCCTCTTCCTTAAATCCAACCCCATAGGTAACATTCACGTTTTGAATAGCTTGCTTACGGGCAACTTTGTCTACGCTTCTTGTTTTCGCAGACAAGATGAAGGCCAAGGCCAGGGAGTAGACACTGTAGCTGCACCCTTTACCGCTAATCCATTGTTAATGATCAGGGTTTCAGAGAATCTAATACCTACAGAATCTAGTTAAATCAAGTTATATTTACGTAATAAAGAGGGGGAGTCAACGGTGGTTAACGATCGGAGTGCATCAAAGGTATTGTATTCAAGTCAGCATATGTTCCTCAAAGCGCTAAATTATGTCCATGTCAAATAAAACAGCATTGGTTACGCTTTGACTGAAACTAAATTATGTCAGATACCAAACGAAAACAATGTTGGCTGCTTTTAATTTCAAGCAAACTGCTAGGAGTATATTTATGGTACTCTAAAATTATCTTTTAGTAGGCTTGTTAATTACGTATATGTCTGATAAGGAAAAATATTGGGATTTGTTGACCTGTGTTTTAAAGGTCTGCAGAAAGTGTCAAGAAATCTGTCAAATTCTTAAGACATACTTGTCATGTCCGTGTCTTCATTGGCCATCTCTTTAATAAGCGTGATTCTTCATTAGTGAAATACATACTTGATAAGGATAAATATTGAGATTTGTTGGACTGCTTTTTTCAGGTCTGCAAATTGTGCCAAGAAATCTATGAATACTAAGTGCTTGTTTGGATAGGCTTTTACTGGTAGAGCTTTTTTCTGTAGATCATTTTAGAGAAGAACTTTTTTAAGAAACCAGTTGACTGTTTGGCTGTTATTTAAAAAAGGGATTTTTTAAAAGAGCTTCATAAAGTAGATTGTTTGGTAACATAAAAATAAAAAGCACTTTTGATTTTAACTATATTTT
>JAOXYD010122263.1:0-11173 GCA_028565735.1 Pinacopodium congolense | reverse complement strand
TATAAATATACATTCTAGAGTTAATTTAATTTGAAGTTTTAAATTAATAATTTCTTAAGTAATAATTAATTAATTAAGTAGAGTTAATTATCTTATTAAAATAGTTATTTTAATTATTTTTAATTATATAAAATTTATCTTAATATTTTTTATTTTTTTTGAAAACCTCCTATATTTTTCATTTTTTATCAAACACCCCATGTATTTTATATTTTTGTTAAACACTCTTATACAGTAACTACTACGTCAGCTGCTACGTTACTCGTCATGCCAAAGCTATGTCAGCATACCTATACAATCACTACTGTCATGTCAATACGGTCAACCCGCCATGTTAGCACTCTCGTCATATCAATCGCCACGTCAGTACCACGTCAATACTGAATAGTTTCATATGGGTACTTGATAATTTTGTTAAAATATAAAGAAGTCTAGAATATTTTTAAAAATACAGGAAAATATTTGATAAATCATGAAAATACATGAGAATTTTTTTTTATATTTACTCAAAAAAATATTAGCCTCATTTTAAGCAAGTATTTCAAGATCGACCCAAAATCGATCTGTACAAACCGGTCTTTGGACCTGTCACCCAATCCATACTAATTTTGGACCAGTAGAATATGGACAATTGTATTGACAATTTTATATTTACTTTTTTAGGTTTTATGTATAACATTTCTTTTAACTGTTAGTATTTTATCTTTTTTTAAGTGGACGATCAATGACCTCAACCACCATTCTCTCATTTCTTTGATTAAATATGAGCCCAAGATACCATATAAATGCCAAGTGGGAGAAGGTTTGACATTGCTAGCTAGAGAAACCATAAAAGGATATACCAAGGGAATACGTGGATTTGGAATTATAAATTATCACAGATGTACAATTATACAAGTAATGACAGATGGCTCTAGCTGAAGTTCCAACCAAGAACACTATCTGGTACATGTCCTAATTAGACAGTCACAGTAGAAGGTACTGAAGGAGGCACCCGATTCTCGGCAGGAATTTCAACAAATTCTGAGAGAATAGCTCGAAACTCATCACCTGTCATGGTTTCCTTCTCAAGAAGAACTTCTACAATCTTGTCAATGGCCTCACGGTTGTTCCTAATATGGCTAAGTGCAACCTCATATCCACTATCTGATATCCTCTTGATGGCAGCATCAATGTCTTCCGCAAGCTTTTCTGACATTGAATTCCTTGCCATCATTCTCATGATTACATCAGCGCTTTGAGCTGAGGAGTCCATAAGCGACCATGGACCGATTTCAGACATGCCGAATGTTGTTACCATCTGTTTACAAGAACAAGAAAATGCTCAGTTTCATTAACACAATGAGTAGAGCTTTCGGTAGGAGGAGGGAAGTCGGGAAATTCTGAGTACCTGCTTAGCCAAACTGGAAATCTGTTGCAGATCACCAGCAGCTCCTGTAGTCACCTCAGGCTCACCAAAGATGACTTCCTCAGCAGCTCTGCCACCAAGTCCACCAACAATTCTAGCAAAAAAGTTGCTGCTTCGAGATCAGGGTTGGGTCATCCGAAGGAATAAACCAGGTGAGACCTCGTGCCTGACCACGAGGAATCAAGGTGACTTTTTGAACTGGGTCATGCCCAGGAGTCAATGTTCTGTTAAAATAAGATTGTAAAATAGTATGATGTCAGTTTCTTTTTTACAAGTTGAAGAGCAAACATCAGGGAAAGTATTAGAATGAACCTATCATTTCATTCATTATCATCTGGTTGGAAGTACATGAACCACGAAATAATTACACAGTACTCAGCTAACTTACCCACAAATTGCATGGCCAACTTCATGATAAGCGACCAGACTCTTACTCTTCCCATCTGTCATGACTGTTCCTTCCATCCCCGCAACAATCCTATCAATGGAGTCATCAACCTCCTTAGAAGAGATTGCTGTCTTCCCACGTCGACCACCAAGGATGGCTGCCTCATTCAGAAGGTTTGCAAGATCAGCTCCGCTAAAACCAGGTGTTCTCATGGCTATCACATCAAGAGAAACATCTGCATCAAATTTCTTATTGCTAGCATGGACTTTCAATATCTCTGTTCTGCCACGAATATCCGGAACATCAACAGTCACCTGTTTCATTATTGGAGTTATCAGTTCGAATGTAGAATGACAAGGATTGGTTACTAAGTGCTATTATGTTCCTACCTGTCTGTCAAAGCGCCCAGGCCTCAATAAAGCAGAGTCAAGAATGTCAGCCCTGTTAGTTGCTGCGATAACAATTATGCCAGTGTTTCCCTCAAAACCATCCATTTCTGTCAAGAGTTGATTGAGAGTCTGTTCCCTTTCATCATTCCCTCCTCCAATTCCAGTTCCTCTTTGCCTTCCGACTGCATCAATTTCATCCACAAATACAATGCAGGGAGCATTTTCTTTGGCTTTCTTAAAAAGATCACGAACTCGAGAGGCACCCACACCAACAAACATCTCAACAAACTCAGAACCTGATATGGAGAAGAATGGCACACCAGCTTCTCCAGCAATGGCCTTCGCCAGAAGAGTCTTCCCAGTTCCCGGAGGACCAATAAGAAGAACGCCTTTTGGAATGCGGGCACCAACTGCCGTGAACCTCTCAGGTTTCTTAAGAAACTCGACCACCTCCATGAAGTCTTGCTTTGCCTCATCAACTCCGGCAACGTCATCAAATGTCACTCCAGTGTTTGGCTCCATCTGGAACTTGGCTTTCGATTGGCCAAAGGCCAGAGGAAAACCCGGTCCACCAGGACCTCCCATTCCTCCAGAGGAACGCCGAGAAAGTAGGAAAAGACCCCCAATTAATATCAAAGGGAAAGCCAGATTTCCAATTAAGTTGAACAACAGAGAACCCGACTCTTCTTGAGCATTGTGTGCGGCGAAGTCAATGTTCTTTTCTCTAAACTTCTGAAGGAGTTCTTGGCTGAGTCCGGGCAGTTGAACTCGAACTCGCTGCACACGGTTGCCCAACTCAGGTGAAACAGCCTCAACAATAGCAATGGTGCCGTTCTCAAACAAGTCCACTTTTTTCACCCTGTCCTTATCCAAATAATCCAAAAACCTGGAATAAGACATCCTGGAGGAAGAAACCCCTTGCTCATCAGCATAAGCTTTCCCATTAGACAGTAAACTGACTCCGGCATTCCCAAACAAAAGCTTCAGAAAGCCTCTTCTCCCCTGGTCCAAAGATGCCTTCATAAGGACTACTCTCGACCTCTTGCCAACAGACTGAAGGTTTGAAGAAAAGAAAAGACGCCTGCCATTCAACTCCTTCCTCAAATTGAGCTTGGTGGATGCACCACTTCCCACCAGACATGTTGTTGATGAAGTCGCCATCTTGTGTCATGGAAAAGCACACGTAAGTTCCCATAAGAATCCAAGACCAAAATAAGCATCAATTAAGTCACCAAGTTTACAAACATGATACCAGAAACAATAACTCTTTACCTTAACCCACTAACAAAGAAGGAAGAGGCAGAACTAGGGGGCAAAGAAACAGGGTGAGACGAAGGAGAGAAGGTGAACTGTTGATGACCTGTTATATATTGAATGCAGCAGAAACTAGAGAGAGAGTGGATGTGGTTTGGCAAAGAGTTACGTGGCGCTTTTGCAATGGACGTTCAGTCTTTGACTTTGTACTTGCTAAGTAACTCTTGGCAGATATTTTTCATATGTTTCTTGTTCTTATTATTATTAGTATTATTATTATTAAAATATATCCCCAATTAAATTAACCACCAGAATGTAGATACTATTCAATCACATTGACATCATCGTCTCGCATGGAAGCTAGTTATGGCCGAAGGATTGGTAGAATGTGTTAAAAGCTAGAACTATTAAATCAAATTATAATTCAGATTTCATAATAATATGATTGTCATCCTCCTCAGCAAACATCTTTATGGATAAATGTATAGATGATTATATAACTTCTTTCACCCTATATTACATTTCATGAGCTAGAGACATCATAAAAAATGTAATTAATGTTTAAACACTTGAGCTAGAGACATCATAAAAAATGTAATTAATGTTTAAACACTTATGTTTAGTTGAGAAGAATAGTCATTTTATTCCTCTTCTATTTTTAAGGAACAACTATGCCAATATTTGATTAACAAAAAACTTATGAAATAAGTATTTTCTTGGAATAAATATTCCTTAGAATATGTATTCCTTATTTTTTAGGAATACATATTCCTTACTCTCACCTATTTTTAGTTATTCCAAGAATAACTATTTATTATTATTATTATTATTAATTTTCTACTTATTATTATTATTCTTTCTAATATTAATATTATTAATATTATTGATAATAATATTAATATTAATAATAAAAAATTTTGTTAATATTAAATTTATTATTATTAATAAATTAATAACAATAACAATAATAATAATAATATTATTATTAATTTTATTAATTTTAATAACTTTATATTCCATTCATGACGTATGTGAAATTAGGTCAAAGGACAACTTTAAATTCTTAAAATAATAAGTGGAGAAGAATTTTACACCATTATTAATTAGAGGGTAAAAAGTACATTTAAAACCATAACGTTTTGGTTAAAATACAAGTCAGACCCTAACGTTTTGTGATGTATAAAAATAACCTCAACGTTTCACACATATTTAAAAAAAATCTTGAAGTTTCACAACATATTTGAAAAGAATCCTGAATCATTTGTTCTATTAATTCACCGCCACGTGTAGATGGCACATTTCAACATTTAATTGGTCTATTTGTTTAATGAAGCCCACACTTCTAACCTGGTAGGACAATTGGATAAAAGTGGAACCCATTTCATTTCCACTTTAGATGTCGGATCTTCCTCTCTACTAGACGACAGAAGCGTCTTTCACTAGCAACAGTCTCCCAACTCCTCCTCTGTCGACAGTGTCTCCACCTCAAGCAGCTTCTTCCAACTCCCGTCCACAATGTCTCCACCAGACCCGATAATAGTGTCTTTATCTCTACAAGCCGAAGGTTCCAAGAAGCCCATCTCCCTTATAGTCACCTTTTACCATCTGCAATTGGAGAGTCGGCACTACTCTTCATCGAAATCGTCCAAGAGAAGAAACACATTAAAGTCACCCAATATTCGTTTGTAAGTTTTTTATACATGATAATTTATTTAAAAAATTTCATAGTTAATTACCTAGATTGGTTTGTGAACTTCACGAGAAAAAAAAATTAAATTGATTTTTTATTGTTGATGGCTAAGGTTCACATGTTATTTTGCTGATGGTTATGATTGAGGACTGTTTGAAAACTATCGTCGTGATTACCTATTTTGTAATACTATATATTTATGAAAATCTTGATTTAAGATGCGTTCCTTTAGCCTGAAACAGTTTCTAGTTTTGCTGATACATGTTTAGGAATTTGGAAATTTTTCCTCCACTGGTTGAAATGTAGATTTGATACATTTAGATTTAGATTTTAATAACATAAAAATATCAGCAAATGGATTTTTTTTATGTCTAATTAGATCATATTCTTTTTAAGATAAGTTGACATCCTGCATAGACAACCAAAAGTTGTAAGTTCCTGTCTTATGTTTGATTATCTTCTAATTGGTTATTTTTATTCTTCATTCATTATTTGATGTCTTCTTTTGAAGTTCCTTGATGTAAATGCACTTTGATGTTATTGGTACAGATAAGAACAAAAGCTTTGGGAGTTAGTTTTTGTGAATAGATAAGAACTTTGTGTTGATTTGGTTGCTTAAAACCTCGTTTTTATTGTTAAAAAGGTGGACAATTGAGTTAACTATGAACTGGAATATGTCATAGTTTGTTTTTTAGATTAGAGGTACTAGAGTTTTTTATGCTTTTATGTACTTCTGCACTAATTTATTTTAAAGAGACAAGATAATGCATTATATAAACTGTGGTTGCTGAAATCTAGGTTTATTGCTTGGTGATAGGCATTAAATTTGTTTGTATGGTTATTAATTATGGTCAGTCTTCCAAAATATTAAATAGTATCTAGCTTGAAACTAGTCTTCTTTGTGCAAGTTCATAACTATAGTTTCACAACTGCGAATTTATTAAAGATGACACAAACTTACTATCATGATCGTTGTTATGTTAGTATCAAAATCATATTCAATTCTGTTAATACTCATTATCAATATAACCTAATTTTACATATGGTTTATATAGGAAGAGGTTACTTATAGAATCATCATTGTCATCAACTGAAAGGTCATACAATTCAATGGCTCATAATGTAATTTACTATCGTGGTCAAATTTCTTGGTTAATGACTTCAAGGCCAATTGACAATCCAAGGAGAAGATTTTATGGTTGTGTAAATTATCTAGTAAGTGATTTAAGCATATTTGTGAATTGATTATTTGTTACACCGCTTGTTATTGTGTAATGTTTTACTCACATTACTGTAGGTTATGAAATTTAATTTCTTCTATTGGTATGATGAAGAACTTGGTGGGAGGGTTGTTAAAGTGATTAAAAGGTTAAAGAGAGAAAATGATCATTTGAAGAAAGAGGCTGCTAGAAGGACAACATCAATGCCTCGAGAAGACCAATCTTAAATGATACTCGTGTTGGAAGAAGAGATAAAGAAGTTAAAGGAAAACATCAATTTGTTGTTGAATGAAAACAAAGAGCTGAAGATGAAGTTAGTTTAAGGAAAACATCAATATGTAGTTGGAGGAAAGATCTAAAATTTTTAAGCACATCATATATAAGCATTAACATATATTTATTGTTAGTTGAAATGATTGTGACTTTTGTAATGGAAATTATCAGTTAGAACAATTGTGACTTTTTTAATGGAAATTGTAAAACCTTTTCTTTTACATTTGTTGATTTTATTTTTGTTGAACTCTTTTATATTTGATACTGGTTTTAAATAGTAATGGTATTGCTATTTGAATTAACAATTAGAAAACCTCACAAGATTCAATGTATCGTGTATTTGTATTTTAGCTGACCTAGTTAGTTAGTAGACATCAACTCTGTAAGAGACAAATCTCATTCATTTTTTCATATCTGACAGAATTTCTTCCTTTCAATATACAAAAGGTCATAATTAAAATGTTTAAATATTCTAAAAAGGCTATAACTAGAACAATCCAATGTTCTAATGTTTTAAAAAGGTCATAACCATAATGTGGTAATATCCTTGTATTAGTTTTAACATAAAATTTACATCGACTAATTCTCAGTTGTATGACTTCTTTCATGTGAAGAAGGTACATAAATATCTTCTAATGTGCGACCAGGAGTTACTAATGATTTTCTTTTCTAATTTGCATGTACTTGTAATTGTCATGAAGTGATGCTTGGATGGCCTTTAATCCTAATACCCTTTGGCTTAAATGATAATTTAAATATGTAGGGATCAACATCCCCAAACCTTCGCTTCTTGGTGTGTATGAAGCTCCCAACCTGAATAAATAACATTGTGTGTCTGAATAAATAATGTAATGGCTTAATTAACATAATGTTAAAACAAACATAATGAGCATACCATTGTATCACTTTCCTGAGTAGATATGGCCATATTTTCAATAGTGATATATCTAAAAACCTATATTAATAAAAATGTGAAAACATAACAAACTTAATATCATTAAACAATACATTAAGTATTTAAACTATTTATTAACTAACCTATGAGCTTGCCTCAAGTGCACTTTATGGAGCTATTTGATGGTCAACATTATAAACCTAGAATATCATATCAATCAATGAGTTAGGAATTTGAAAAATAGTTCAAATATATAAATCATATAAATATTCATACATACATGTTTAGGTATTATGGTTTGGTGCTCTTGAGTACATTTTCTTGCATTATGCCTAGCATTGCCGCATTTACTACATTTTTGCACTTACCTCCTATAAGAAAGCTTATTTGGATTTCTCAGCTTCATAAGCTCATTCGTACCTTTCTTTCTTCTTGTCTTAGGTCCGCCTGGCATCACTTTTTTTGCAAATGGGTGTATTTTCTCAGCATCCAATACTGGCTAGAAAATGACACTTCTAACAGATTGGAGCACCTGATGATACAATCTTTGGAATTATGACTTCTTATAGAAATCATCTAGAAATGATTCCACTCTTTGGTTGGAATGGTTTATTGCACTTATGTCATACTTGCATGGATATCCATACAAATCCCATGCCATGCAACTACACATCTGATCCCGACCAATTCTACCTGTATGCTTTGTATCACCCTTTGACACTTATACACCTGATCTTCATTCCATATTATCCTCCACTACATAGCTACTTTCTTATTCTTCTCTAATTTTTTGACAATTGATGATGCAATGTCAGTTTTTCATCCCTCTACACATTGCCTTCTTTCTACATGTCTTATCATCAACATGATTCTTGTTGTTTCAAGCATACTAATGATTGGCATGTCTCTAGTATGTAAGATCCATCTATTGAAAGTTTCGCATATGTTATTAATAATAATTGGGCACTTTAACTCAAATGATTGATAACATCTAGCCCATGTCTCTTTAGGATATTCAAGAAAAACTGTCACACATCCAAGTTTGATTTTGTCAAGCCTCTTTAGTTGCTCATTGAAATCTTCTACAAATGTGGACCATGCACATGTCCAAAATTGCCATCAGAGATCTTTCCCCCTCCAATTTTCATGCCAATCATGGATGTTTCTTGATTTCTTGACAACAGCATCCCCACTGTCGATCCAACATTGCTGAACTCCAATTCATAGATATACCCTTGCAAATTTGTATATTCTCACATAATCCATAATTCTCTCTTTCCTAAGTCTCCTTTTTGCTGCCCTGCACATACTAGAGATTACAAATGTATTTAATTTCTCTCTACATTCCTAAATCATTTTAGCTGTTGAACTACTTGGTTTTTCAAATATTCTATCCCTAAAATGTCTTATAAAAAACTTTGCAAATACCATTTTGGGTTTGTTTGTTATGTAACAATTATGATCAAGGTTATAAGTTTTTATCCTGAATCATCTTTCATGCTTATCATATCTAGCATGCAACTCCCATGGACATCCTTGAATACGTCCCACCCTAATCTGTTTGCTTTCACTTTTCTCCCACCTTACATTAAATCTAGTTTTAACTAAATATTGAACAATAGCATCTTTAAACTCCTTTGCAGTTGCAAAATCCATCCCTAATGTCCACTATGATGCTACATCAAATACTTAATTTCTAATGCTTCTGCTTGGTCTTCACAATACTTCACCAAGCTCCTTTCCGCTTAGATATTCATCACTACCCAATGAGCTCCCACAATCTATTGAACTTATTTCAACAAGTTTATTATCATCTAGAATATGTACTTTGAGATCAATTATTCCATAATAGGCATCAACTCTCGCATCTTAAGATGCTATATCAAGTGCATTTTCATCTTTTTGCACTTCATCAAAATTTCCATTCTCATCATCAAGTTTATCATCAGCATCTAAATCCATCATACTTTCAACTTCACAATGCTTACTTTTATCTAAAACCACCCTACCAACTTCTTCATCTTGTAGTGCATCCGTGCATTTATCAATCTATTAATAAGAAGACACAAGAACAATTCATGTTAATCTTCCAATAACCTTAAAATTCAACCAAAGATAAAATATAAAATCAATAGGTGCTAATGTAGTGGTTGTTAAACATACATTTATTGTTAAGAATATGTGAATATTAAGCCTAATAGTGAGAAAAGAAAATTATAAACATAAAAAAGAAGTTCAAAAAGTCTTGAAATTAATTTTGTAGGTATTTATGGTCTACTAGAAAATTAAAAGTTGTCTCTACCAATAATTACACCAACTAAAGTCAAATGAAAGTCAAGTTCTTAACATTTTAAGAGGGTTTTAAAATGCCATTACATAATTATTAACTTTAATTATAGCAATCACTGACAATTCTTCTATCTAAACACTACACTCCCCAACTCAAGTTCCTAATCCCTTTCTTTTATTTTCATGAATTAATTCAAAAACCCTACTTTTTCATTGCCAATTGGCAAGTGTTAGATTTCCACCTTAACAATCCTTTAGCTTATGGATTTCTTGAATTTATTTATTTTTAACTTACTGATTTAATGCTTGATTACATGAGTCATTACAAACACTACTTTAATTACCAATAGAATGTTATTTCACCGTTAAACTGAAAACCAATCTTAATTGCCTTATCAAAAGTTGCTAACATGCATTGCAATCTCTCAAATACACACAACACAGAAACTTAGGAACATTTACCCATATATAAATAATAAATAAGCATAGGGAGGGAACATATGGACAGTGTATTCTAATAGGGCTTATCAAAATTAAAGAATAGTCCAAATACTATCAACTTGAAGAATAAAGGAGCTACATATGGAAAAAGAAATCAATAAGTTAAACAGATCCAGTTTTATATGTTGAAACTATTAAAAAGGTGTTATATTTTATTATATTATACACTAAACTCTGCACAGATTTTGCATTCAAGACCATAATATTCAACTTTTTGAATTATAACACCCACATAGGAGTACCTGTATTACAGACAATAGGGAGAATGCAAGTAAGGGTCCACCACAGCTTTAGACAGTGCCAAGTGGTCCACTAGTGCTTACCTATGATTCAGACAAATTTTGTTAGCTTTAGAGCTCATGAATGAATAAACAATGTCTACTGAATTTTAAACCCCATCTTTTACCAAATACCAATGAAAAATATCGAGTGGAACAAAATATTATTTGCAGATACTGAGTGTTACTTTTTTCTTCACCTAGAAACATCATATAAATAAAAAAAAACCTATTTCTATTTACCTCTGGAAATGTCAGTTTACACTCTTTAGGCCGACCTTGAAAACGCTCTTCACCCCTCAATTGACCAAATAAAGTTGTGGCTCTTCAACAATCGAAGTAGGAGGACAACCATGAATCTTGTAATGCCTAGCTTGTTAGTGATGCTAGTGATAGTTTTCCATGTTGTAGCAACAGCGGAGGAACATTCGACTTGTAGATACGAAGACACTACTATCGAGTTTTGGTGAAGACGCTATCAATGGGAGTTTGGAGACGCTGCTACTTGAGGTGGAGACGCTGTTGATGGAGGAGGAGCTGGGAGACTGTTGCTAGTGAAAGACCCTTATGTCATCAAGTAGAGAAGAA
>JAOXYD010122252.1:0-11173 GCA_028565735.1 Pinacopodium congolense | reverse complement strand
TAATTAAATGATTAAGGCCTTAAGCCTTTTTAGTTAAACCCAAATTTAAACCAACCAAATAAGTTTAACTTAGGTCCTTATTTTAGTCCAGAAAACAACAAAATAGACCTTGAGCCTTATCCAAACCTAAACTTCTTGTTCAAATCAAATATCCCAAAGCCATTTAGTTAATGACCCAGAGAACCAAGCCTAAGTGTAAACCAAAAACTGGCCCTTTTTACTAGCCTAAATAGCTTATAAACAAGCCAAACATAAATAGCCTATAAGTTTATGAAGACATTGGATCACAAAGCCCAAAACCATAGTCATATTTGGATCAAAACAAAACTAAAAAAAACATAACCCATCTTTACAAAAAAAAAGCCATAACTCAATCACTCAACATAATCATGTTTCAAGTTTGAAAACTAAAAAATGGGAATACCATTGGACATTCAAATCCATAACCTATTAAACATCACCAAACATTATCATGTTTGTGGTTTGCAAAACAAAACACGTGAACAACCACAATATATCAACGTTGCACCATCGTTCTTCTCAGACTTTCGTTTTTCAATGTGTTTTTATTTTTTTGTTTTTTTTAACCATCAATGATCTCTAAACCAATAACTATGCATTCCAAATCCTAACCTATTAAAATATCAGTGAATTCAACTGAAATTCCAAATACAATGTAGATACTTATTTGAAAAAAATAAATATTACAGTATCATATAAAATCATAAATATAGGATATCCATGTGCATGATAATGATATTCATGAAATTATTATAACTTATCTAAAACAACGATTAAAAGATAATATCATACATATTCAACCTTGCTTTGGTACCAACGTTAGAAAAAATATTTAAGACAGGATATAATCATATAGATTATAGCAACAGGATCTTTGTATATGCATAAATTAAACAACAATCACGTACTTGGATTGAAGTAGAATTCCACCGATTAAAGAACTTGTAAATCTTTCTTTTTTTTTCAGAGAGTTTGTGTTTTATTAACTTAATGGATGAGACACATCTCATCATTTTAGAAGTTAAATATTCAAAAGAATAACTACCCTTAGTAGTTATTTAAATTACCATAAAACTCCTCATGGGTATATATGTCATTCATCAATTTGTTCACAAGAAAAATATTCATATTGGACACATGTCCACCCATGATTGGGTTAGACATAAGTCTTTGTATAACTACATAATAACAATTACTAGTGTGTAAACAAAATGGATAATTTGTTATAATTTATTATGTAAAACAAGTGAAATATCATCGTGAGATTGGAGCATCTATGACTATCTTCATAGCCTATGAAAATTAGGAAGACAATCTGTAAGTGTTAATCTTTAAGATTATGCATGTCAAATGAATGATTTTGTGATTCTGAAATAATCTTTGTGATTTTCTTTTTTTTTTCTTTCATTAGTATCAGAGCCAAGATTTATATATGCATGTTAAAATGAGGATTTTATAATCTGTTTTGAAATATTTCTTTTGATTATTTTTTAATCGTCATATGAATATCTAAGAATATCATTAATTTGGACATGTTATGTATCATATTGTGCTTATGTGTACATGTTATGTTGTTTTTTTATGTTACACGTTAATAATAATATAGTAGTTTTTTTATGTTATTGAATGTGTTGATTTCTATGTTTGTCAAGAAATATGAAAATTTCTTCATTCATGTCGTTCCTTTTGTCTATCTCTATTGTTTTTTTTTTACTATTTTTCTCTACTATTTTTCTGTTAAAGAACTAGATCTAAAATACAAATGATTAAGATGGTTGGGGATCTAGTTAAGGGATTGATAGAAATGTTTGTCTGTTGATGGAAACGTTTACTGTTCAGAAAAAAAAACGACACAGAGAAAATAGAAAATAGAAAACAATCTCTGCCGGTGGAGGCTGTTTGGCTAGATCTAGTCATTGGCAATGGAAGCACTAGAGAAACCAAGAAAACATTGGAGAAAATATTGAGGGGCACGAGACAACTCTTTCTAAAGAATTCGACAAAATAACACTGTAACTTCGAGAGAAGTGGTGCCTTCACACAAAGGGAGTCACAGTGACCAATCCCGAGCGATTGTTTGAAAAGTACAAGTTAATACTTTATAAAGAATTTAGGAATCACACAGACTCAGGATAACTCAATATGCATCATTTAATCACAAATAATCATTTATGAATTGTTTGACGTTTGCACAAGTGACAAAATCTATTTTATTGCAGAATCCTTTCTAATCCTTTCTCTTCTTTTTAAAGTGATAAATGTAATCCATCTTCTTGAATTTACAATTTTAATATGTAAATTTTAAAAACACGTCCCTTCAATTTAAAATTGAAATGATAAAACATTTCACACAATCTCATCATAAGTGAATTAAATATTTATATCATCTCTCACTTATGCATGATGAGATTATTCATTTGGAAATTTGCTTATTCTCATATTCAGTTAATAAACCATGTGACCGGTATATAACAAGAGTTTATTGTCATATATCTATTAAGAATATATAAAATCTTGACCAGCAAATTGATTTTTTTAGCAGATTTAATGTGTTATACCCTAAGTTATATCTCTAATTTTTACTCTCCTTCGATCTCATTTGTTTCTCCATACCATTATGATATTATATTCTTCACAAAGAGACGATGGTCATCTTTAAATACTTTTCATGTGATTTATCAACAAAAAATGACCTTCCTTTGTTCTCAATTCTCTTTAATTTAATTTAATTTGTTTTCTCATGCTTATCCATAAGATTTTATCTTACATAATATTTTGATAGCAATATAAAGTAGTAAATATTAAATTTAGTTCTTAGCAATTAGACAAGGATTATGAGGGTATATTTTGAGGAATTTTAACCTTTGGAGCCTTATACAAGGTAAGCCAAGATCTTATTACTTTCATTAATTCCTTTATGATCATTTTGGCACATATATTATAAGTCACATGCAGCGTTATTAACTTTTTTTTATTATGTATGTCTTTTATTCATTAAATACCATGCGTATGTTAAGTGAGTTTACTTACTTACTATGATATTCATCTTTCAAATACTTATATCTGACAATTAAAGATTGATGTAAGAATCATTTGATCAATCTAAGCTAATTTCCTTTCCATCCTTTTATTTAAGACAATATTTATTATTTAAGTTTTATTCTCAATTATCACTTATGTCTAGTCATTATAAATATTAGAGTTGATTGCTTATGTGAGAAGGCCAACCTCTTATATGTCTGACATACACTTTTAACTTATATGTGAAATGAATTCGTATAAAGTAAACATATCATTAGTATAACAACACAAAACAAATTATGTCAACATTCATTCTACATTTAAACATGGCAATAAAATGACTAAATACACATGTAGAAATGTTCATTAATTGCATTTTAATATCTAAATAAACCTAGTGAGTTTAAATGTCCGATGTATGTATCTCGAGGAATTAACATTATCTTTAGGTCAATGGCTATATCTCATGTCAATATATATTTCATGTTATCTTCTTCTTGTGCAGATATATCTTTATATAATTATACTTTGTATCTATATATTTAATTTTACAATGATTAATGGGATCTTTAATATAACAATCATTACTTAACTATCATAATTTGTTGTCACTAGCTTCTTATTACTTTTAGTTGTTTCCAAGTTAACTAAGTATTATCTAAACCATACTATTTCTTCTACTGCAACTGAAAATACTATAAATTTAAGTTCCATTACAGATAATATAACATAGGATTTTTCTTACCTTTTTATGATATTGCATCATTATTGAGTAGCAAAACAAATCCTGAGAAAACAATATCTTTTAGCTACCTTAATATTCTCTTTACTACTTTATAATGTTCTTATCTTAGATTTGAATAAATATGCTCACTATTCTAATAGCGTAACTAATATCTAGTCTCATACATATTATAGCATACATGAAACTTTAAATTGCACTAGAATAGGAAACTCTGTTCATTTGTTCCTTTTCTTATGGTGTTGAGGGGAAAAACTTTTTTTGAGACGTTCACTCTTAGTAATCAATTAATTTGCAATCTTGCATACAAAACTGTTCAAGGATTTTTTTTTAAAATATATTTTGATTGAGAAAATTAAAATAATCTCTTTAAATGATCTCTTCAAATCTTAATTCTAAGAATGAATTTATCTTCTTCCATTTTTTTCTTCTCAAATTCAAATCACATCAAGTTTTTAATTTTCTTAAGAAATTCATAGTTTTTACATGTAGTCAAAATATTATATATATACAAAGATAAAATCATAGATTTATTTTTTGATCTTTTAATGTAAACACAATGGTCCTCATTAATCATTTAAATATTATGAAATTATTATGATATGAAAATAAATGTACCATTTCCTTGAAGACTGCATCATACCATAAATCAATTTCAATAATCAGCATACTTTATATTGTTAGTCTTTCTCAATGAAATTTACATGTTATTCCATATAGAATTTTTCTTTTAGTTCTCTAATTACAAAAGTAGTATTTACATCTATTTGATGCAATTCAAACTGCATATTAGCTACTATAATCAAAATAAGATGGATTAAAGCAAATCTTACAACAATTGAAAAGACTTTTTTCATAATTGATTTAATATTAAAAAAAGCCATCTCTTCCTTCATTGCTTTAGCCTATTTTTCTTTATCAAAGCCAAAAAAAACCCTTATTTAGATTTTATGGCTCATCTTTTTCTTGTGGGGTAATCATGTGAATTTTTTCTTCAATATCAAATTACATCAAAAAATTATTCCATTATTACTTCCACGTAATTAAGGTTTCATTATAAACAATTTTATGAGCATCCTAATTACTCCCAATCAAATTAGACATCGTAAGTAAACTTTCACCAAGTGATAATGTGAATTGATCTTAAATACATTCTTTATTTTCTATATTGCTCTCACTCGAATGAAGTCTCCTTATTTGATTCTTAATAACAAAATCATTTTGATGAAATGTTTCACATAAAAAAGGGTCTTTACCTATCTTTCATTACCTTGAAAAATCATTCTCTATAAATGTGATATTCTATTATTCAAATTCAATTATTCTTCTATCGCCTTGTTCACTTATGAACACATAATCTTTTTAATGTTCAAAGTATCTAATAAAGATACTTTTCTTCCCTTTATAATTAAATTTTCCATATTTAAGAGAGATCATAATTATAAGTAATACAACTCCAATGCCTTAGGTTTGTCATATCAAGTTTTATACCTATCCATGACTCGTATAGGGTGCATGTAACTAATTTTGTGAGTGTTTGATTAAGGACATAAGTGGTTGTTAGTAAGGCATCACTCTAAAATGTGATTAGTAGTACCATCATACACCTAATCATTTCTATTAGCATCTTATTTCATCTTTCAGTGATGTCATTTTGTTATGGGCTTTAATAAATAGTAAAATGTTTTCCTATTCTTTTTTTATCACATAACCTTTTGAACTTATCAGACAAGTATTCTTATTCTCAATTAGTCATCAATGCTTCTATTTTATTATATAATTGATATTCAACTAAATATATATACTTTATGAAGCAATCTAATGCTTCTAATTTGTGAGAAATCAAATAAATATGACCATGCCGACCAAGTATAGTGCCGAGTATAGTCATCTATAAAAAAGATAAAATATACAATCTTAAGTCTTACCCTTACATTTATTGAACCACATATATTATAACGAATTAATTATAATGGATATATAGCTCATGCTTCCTTTTTAAATGGTTTTCTTAACATTTTACTAATTCGAAAATATTCACAAGTAGGTAAATCTACTCGATTTAAATCACCTAGTAAGCTTTCTTTTACTAATTGATTTATTTAATTTTGATCAATGTGACATAGTCTAGCATATCATAAAATTACATTGATATTGGAATTACCAAATAAAGCAAATAAATAATAAATAATATTATTACTTAAATCAACAATGTCTAGAATAATAAAATTATTAAATATAATATCATGAAAATAATAAACATTTTCTAGATACAAATTCATTCCACTATTGCAAAAGTTTATATTAAAACCAGGTTTAATTAAGACTAATATGAATACAAGATTCCATCAAATCTTTGGAGCATATAATACTTCATGTAAGATTAAAGATCAGCCACCAGGCATATCTAACTTATATGTTCCAATTCCTTATACAGCAACCCTTGAGTTGATTCATACATAAATCTATCGTGTTTCATACAAAATTTTATAGAATTCTATAAAGACATTCATATCTCTTATTACATGATTTATTGCTCTTAAGTTTGCAATCTACAAAGGAGGTGATTCACTTAGAAAGATAAAACAAGAGAATTTTACAAATCAAATATCTGTACTATAAGAATGTACCTTCTTATACCTACAACAATCACGAGCGAAGTGACTCTTATTGCTATAATTATAACACTGAACTCTTTTCATGTTTATATTCTTAAAAGGACATATTCCTTTTCCACATTATTCCACTTGAATTTTTGCATATCTTGAGTATTGTGTATAGACTTTTATTCTTTTTCTACTTAAACCCATCATGATGTTTAATCTTCTTGTTTGCACCTCTATATGAGCTAGACCTAACAGTATATACCTCAAAACTTATCTTGGAAGCTTCAAATCATTCTACTTCTAATACAAGGTTCCCTGTAGCATCCTATACCATTTTTTTCTCATTATGCATTAAATGCATTTTCATATACTCCTAACTTTAAGGTAGAGAATAAATTGTAGCTTACATCAAATGTATTTTTATATACTCCCAACTCTGAGGTGGAGAATGAATTGTAGCTTAAATTATTTCTTGTCAAACAATACATGACTAGCATCTCATAACTCAGTTAACATGCTTGATATTCGTCTTAAATGATTTTGTATTATATGATCAATATGCTTCTTATAAGTGTCAAACTTGATAGTGAGTGACCTAATTTAGTTATGGAGCTACTTTCAATATGTGCACCTGAAGTGAACCTTATGCTCTTATCATATGTGTATTTCCTAAACTTGCGCATTGTATCCTTGTTCATACTACACAATAACATAATAAAAGCTAACGAGTTCTTCCAAGTCTTATATACATCACAACACATTTTATGCTAGGTCGTATTACCATTATCAGGATTTATGGTTATATTTAATGGTTTTAAAGACTATTACGCCTCTACTACATATTGGATTTACATGTTCCATATCTCATAATTGTTCCAGTTGATACCTTTCTTTTTAGGTAAATCATCTCAATTGTCTCTACCCTAAGCAACTATTATGAGAGGTCTCTGGGTAACTTGTCAAAAGACATACAACAGTAGAATGGCATTTGTTTGGGATTTTCCTATTCTGTTTTAAGCACATGCCTCTACCCCTACCACACTTTAGTATATTAACTAGAGAACAACAATTGTTTTTACTCTTAAAGATGACACGATGTTATTTGTACTTTTTTCATTTAATTTCTCACCCTTATTGAATTCAACAATAATTTTTTTTAATGCGATACATGTGTTCAAAACACAAAGTTTCTATAGTAAAAGAGAAATATTATAGATATAATTTATTGTCATTTTATTCCTACATCGAGTGAATAATCAAAATTCAATTGCTTATGAAATCAAAAGATCACATATGAACTCAATCATTATTCATATAACAATTAAATATCAATTACGATATTCAAATATAATTCAAGTAATATAACTTGATGATGAGAGGAAAAAGCATGCATCCTCTTCCTCTCAACATTTCTTTTTCTGTATTTTTTGTTTCTCTTTTCCTTCACTAACCTCTACCTCCTTCTATTACTTTAACCACCACCTGTCACTTGGTGTCACTTGGTGAGAACCATACTCTGGCCTCCTATGACCTAAATCTTTCTTTTTAAAAATTTTTCTTATCTCACTAGTAACAAAAACAATAACAGATATGTGTTCTTTTATGTTCTCTATCGTTTGTTCTCTTTTACCTTTACACATCTCAGCAATCATAATATAGAAAATGAAATAGAGGAAAAATATAATAACACATACTAGCCAAATTATCCTTGGGTGTGAAACATGTTGTGAACCATATGAGAACATTTCCATTTCCATATCTAGGACTCAAATTCAAGTCTTTTCTTATAGATCTATGCATGACTCTCTTCTTTGTTTTTCAATCAAATAATGTTGAAAACTCTAATTATTTGGTCATCGATGATGGTCAAAACTATAATAGCCTTTATACAAGTCGTATGAATAGTTACTTTACTTTTTTTTCATGGTGTTATTTTGGGTTTTGTCAACAATATTTTTTTGTAGATTTGCTAAACATTGATTGAATGATAATTAAAAGATAATTTATATACCTTAAAAATCTTTTACCAACAATAAACAAAAATTTCAAGAAAATACTGAATACTTATTCATATTTAGAAAAGCAGAGAACAGTATTTTCACCATAATATACTCTTATAAAAATTTTAAAGAAAACTTTAGATAAGTAGATCATATATTTGAATTCTCACAAACTTTGTTTATCATTTTCAAATATTAAGATGCATAACCAATGTTAGAGAATTTAAAAATAACATAGATTTAGAATCATTTAGTATCCATCATCTAATCATAAAACAATCACTTATGACTTGTTTAAGGTTTCCACAAGTTAGAGAAATCTATTTTACAAGAGAATCCTTTCCAATACTTCCTCTTCCTTTTAAAGTGATAAGTATAATCCATCTTCCTAAATTTACAACTTCTATATGCAAATTCAAAGAATGCATCCTTTCAATTTAAATTTGAAAGGAAACAATGTTCCACCACAATAGAATCCCTTCCATCCTTTTAAAGTTAGGGATAATAGTTGTACAGGTGAGCAACCTTTTTTAAATTTTTTCAGTTCAGTGAGCAACTTTTAAAATTTTTCAATTAAGTGACTAACCCTTAAATAGTTTTTCACTTAAGATAAAAACATTAACTCCATTATGTCCATACTAACATGGCAAATAGACTTTGCCACGTCAGCGTCCACGTGGTAAAAGTGTCTCGTTAGCATCAACATAAATATGCCTCAACCTTTAAAAATTTTCAATTCAATGAACAACCTTTTAAAAAAATTTTAATTAAGTGAGTAACCTTCTAAAAATTTCAATTCAGCGAGTAATTTTCTAAAATTTATTCAATTCAGGTCAAAATTAATTAATCCATTTCACAATAGAATCCCTTCCATCCTTTTAAAGTTAGGGATGATAGTTGTACAAGTGAGCAACCTTTTTTAATTTTTTCAGTTCAGCAAGCAATCTTTAAAATTTTTCAATTGAGTGACTAATTCTTAAACAATTTTTCACTTAAGATAAAAACATTAACTCCATTATGTCCATACTAACGTAGTAAATAGACTTTGCTACGTCAGCGTCCATGTGATAAAAGTGTCACATTAGCATCAACATAAATACGCCTCAACCTTTAAAAATTTTCAATTCAATGAACAACCTTTTAAAAAATTTTCAATTAAGTGAGTAACCTTTTAAAAATTTTAATTCAGTAAGTAATCTTCTAAAATTTATTTAACTCAAGTCAAAATTAATTTTTTCCTTATAAAAATAACAAGTGATTAATACACCAATATTTTATTAGGAAGTATTGTATAATGACTTCTAAACTTAATTAACAAATGTATAATTTATTCCTTCACAAGATTGAAAATTTATTTATTGAAATGAAATAATTTTTAATGATATTTTTAATTAGAAATAATTTTACAATTGTTATTGTAAAAATTATATTTTCAATAAAATAATTCTTAATTATTCAAAAATATTTTATAATGGAAGATCAATTAGCTCACTACAAGCACATTGATGTGAGATTTTATTTCTTAAGAGATCTTAACAATGATGGAGAAATTGATTTAATCTACTATATGAAGATCAAGTTGCAGATATTTTCACCAAGGCCCTGAAGAAGGAATCCTTCATGAAGCTTAGAAAGCTACTGGGTATCTACACTAGGACTTTAAACTGAATATTAGAAAACTTCAATTTAAGGGAGGGATTATTAGTAGTGGTTGTTTATTTGTCTCTTATTTGAGTTTAAGTTGTTGCTATTTTTTAGGGTTTTCAGTTGTTAACTAGTCTGTAGGGTTTTAATTAACTTAAATATCTCCATAACATGGTTTAGTTGCCTACTTTTCGAAGATTGTTGTCCACGTTATTTCCTTATTTTTCTACAACTCTTATTATGTATTTACCTATTGTAGGAGGTCTGTTTAGTTCTGAATCAAGATGAGGACATATCCTTCTTCAACTGAAAAAGTGTTTTATTTTTCTATTTTTGATATTTAGTAATAAGCGCTCTGCTTCTTTTTTGTGTTATGCTATTTTGGTAACATTTTCTAATGCTAAAGAACAAGATCTTACTAGAGGCATGCTGATGGCTGAGAAAAGCAGTGGCGACGCTAAAGCCCACTGGATGCAGCTACTGGTTGACGATTGAGTCATTGCATGCAGGCAGCCCTGTTATTGGCTATCTAGCCTGCTGGATTGTCTAACATCGCCGAAGGAAGAGCTACCCAGCGGCAGCAGCTGCAAAAAGGGATGGCGACTAGGTTTTAGCATAAGATGAATCTAGTTGTTACTTTCTCCAAAAAAACAAAAACAAAAAAAAAGATGAATCTAGGGTTTCTTAAGAAGAAGAAGAGGTATGTTTGGACGTGGGATAAGGCATCCTAGTATTGGAATAAAGGGTTGTTTGGTTATGGGTTAGTGTAATCCTAAACCTAGAATAAATCTTGTTTGGCCATAATAATATCCAAACCTACTGATCGAATAAGGTTGTTTGAGAATTAGGATAGTGTATCCTCGTTAATAGAAATACTTTTATTCTAAACGGAACTTAAAATAGATTTAAATTCAAATTTTTATTTCAGAATTACAATAATTATTTCTCTTAATTAGATTAACATTAATAATTAAATTGGTTCCTAATTAAATTTTATAAAATTGTTTTCTAAAATTATAATTAATTATATTTCAATTAGATTAAAATTATTAATTAATTTGACTACTTTATTTTAAGAAAATTTGTTTTTTTGTTTAATTAAGAAAGATGTTTCTTGATTAAATTAATTTGTTTCAATT
>JAOXYD010122251.1:0-24931 GCA_028565735.1 Pinacopodium congolense | reverse complement strand
TAGAGGGTGATGGATCAAGAAAGGTTCCTAAGAGGCACTTGTAGATGCCTCTATACCTAAGGCAGCACCTGAGATGCCTAAGGTTGAGATGGCTGAGGCATCATCTGACTCTACTTAGAGTGTTCCTCGACTGAGACTTGCCTAATCGTAAGTTTTGCACAACATACCACATTTTTCATGCCTTAGACCAGGTACTTACTAAGAAACAACACTATTTAGTCATGGGGTCATATAGTAACTATTATGTCTCAATTCTATGGTGTCAATTTAGATGGAATAACCCATTTTAATGTTGAGTATTTTACTACTATGAATTTGGGACATGTTAAGATCTGATGCATCCATACAATGAAACTCTGAGATCCCCCACCCTACAGCTTCTATCAAATAGAGGACATCAGTAGGGCCATCCATCTCCCATAAGCCCCAAGGAGATGATGACACCCTTCTATGATTTTAATAAAGATTGTGAAGGATGGGAAACTATTTTAACCATCTTAAAGGAAAATCATTAAAAAAAAAATTAGAGCAATGTATGGATTCCATAGAAAAGAAAATGAAGTAAGTGGCAAGACAACAATATTATCAAACTAAGAAACTATTAAAGTTCTTTGAAGTGTAAGGAATCCAAGTGCCATCCCCTACACCTTCCCCACCTCAACCACTAAAAGCTTTCTTACCTTTAATCTTTTTTATTGTTGTCTTTTATTGTTTTTTTAATGCTTTCTTTTATATGCCTTATTTGGTGTTGTTTCCTCTTTATCCACATTGTAGACAATGTGTTGTTCAAGTGTGGGGAAGAGGCTTGCTTGTTTTATTCATAACATTGTGTTTATAATCATACATACATATGTTTTTAGGCTTAGTTGAATTAGGCATTCATATATCTTATTTTAAATGTAACAATAGCATGAGATTGAAAGAAATTATCTTGAAGTTCAGCAGGAGTATTTAAGTGTAAAAATCATTTATCTCATTAAATTTATACCTTGAATGTCTTTCCATTAAATGTGCAACTTAAGCAAGATATTATACTTATATTATGTCATCTTTGACACCTTTTGTTGCAATTATAAGGATCACTAGTGATCATTCATGAGAGTGAATTGATTCAGAAGAAAGGACATAGGATAGAAACATTAATAAAGTTAAGGAAAATAAAGACATGTTGAATACATGATTCCTATTCCACTGGCCTTAGTGAACGCTAGGTTCAAAATTAAGCTAGTAACTATTTGTGAATCGTGATATAGCTAAGTAATCAGAGGACATTCATGACAAAATATTTTCTCTCTCGTCAAATGTCTAGAATGACACTTTAACTAAGATTAAAAAAAGAACCTAGTTGCGTAATTGGGGGACATTCACTATAAATTGTAACTTCGGTTCTTTGTTTTATGTTTTTTGACATTAAAGTGAAAATATCTTAAAAGAATGGTCACTAATTGATTTATTATCCCTTATTACTAGTGTTATTCTTTTGCAATCATTAATGGTATCTATAGATATACATGCACAACCTAGCCTAAACAAACTACAGAAGAAAAGAAAAAACATGACGAATGGATTGAGGTATCTATAATAGCATCTTTAAAAAATAGATGCTCTTGTAATTACACTAAAGAGCTCAATTAACACATGTAATTTATAAAGTTTATTTTGTATGCAACTTACTGATAAACAACTCCACTTAAGCAACTAGCACAAGAACAAAAGACATAAAGCTTTCAGCTACATTATGTTCATTTATTATGAGAAGATGGCTCACTCTATACCTTTAAGGGAGGTCCCTAAACTATTTCTTCTAATCCTTTCTACTTCCTTCTCCTTTCATGCTCCATCTTGTCATATTTTGTTTTCTTCCTTTTTGTAAATTTAATCATGTCCTTTATTTCTTTTTTTAAAAAATCTTGTCAGTTGTATATCGTGAGTTTATATGTGATTTAATGGAAAGGCTACTTTTTAAGTCAGAATTTCACTCATCTTCACTTTACATTTTTTGGATGATCAAGTTCCTTAATGAGTTCAATTTTGAATCCCCTAAAAGATACCACGTTTTCCTTATCAACTATGATAGGAAACTTTTTAAATGGTTATCCTTCCACTAATCTCTTACTACTTTGGATTGTTAAGGAAACTACCTTATTTCTCATGAATCTGAGCCTTATTTTTCTGGAGTCCAATTGATAAGGTTAGCTCTCTCTTATGCTCTTCCTTAGAGAAAGTATTTGTTTCCTTTTTGCTCTCTACCTTTCCAATTTTTACTTTTAACATGTTACCATTTTTACCTACAAAAATTATGTTAGTAACAAAAAAAACGCTCAAAATAATAACATAATATTTAACTCTCATCTGTATTTAGATTCAATATTTTTATTATTTTAGAAATTGATTTGTAGATGATGATGTTCCTAAGATCCATATTGGGGTCTTTGGAGGTTTGGTTGTTTCGTTCCTATTGCAGAATATAGACATAGGTGGAAAGGGTAATATTGACTAGGTTTAGGTAAGAGGTCCTTTGGTTTAAAGGCTTTAAAGACTAGCTAAGTATAGCTAGAAGGGATGAAAGGTTAATAGCATTTACATGGAAATGGTTTAATGTTTCATTCCACACCAAGTTGGCGTATCTATAACTGATGAAAAGGTAAGTTTGATTCTCCACTTCAGGCATACAAAGAATACAAAAATTTGGTGCATGAAGATAGGTTAGTCTATCTCTCATTGGAAGCTTTCTTGTAGGTTAGTTTATCTCTCATTGGAAGTTTTCTTGTAAAGGCAAGCCATAAAATGAATTTACACCTTGGAATTGTGTTTTTATAGCAAACTACATTGGCCCAAGTTTTAGCATGGATGGAAGGTTTTAATAAATTTTTAAGTAGAGAAATTTGTATAGGTTTTAGGAGAACTTAGTGCTTATTCTAGTTTATCCTCTATTGAGGTATTTGGAAGATGCTCTGAAGGGTTACTAGCAAGGCTTCATATGAGTTCTTTATTAGTAATATTCCAGCATCATTTCTTACCTCTAATAATGATTGATATCCTTGTTACCATCAGCATATCAATTTAATATAGTTTCACCCCCATGTTAGAGCCAAAATTCCTGAATTGTATTATTATGAGTTGAAATGCAAGTTTGGGAATTAAAGAGGTAAATTCTAGGTAAAAAAGATCAAGTTTGGAGAAGAATAGAAGAAAGTTTGGAAAAGACAAAAAAGCTAAAACTTCAATGGTAGGTATCAAAAGCGCTGTTGAATTCCCCAGAACTATTGACCATACCTGACTATCAGACCCTTCAATGGTGGTTGATACATGTCATTTGTTTATGGCACTATTAAGTGTTGTTGATGTCTTAAAAATTGTTGTTTCAAATTAAAACTCAAAGGCATTCAAGTTTTTTCATTCCAAAATGATTTAACCTTAATTACAAGAGTATTTAAAGCCAATAGACAAGGCATTTCATCACTTTTCGTGCCTCTTTTAGGCAACCACTTATTTTCTTCTTAGTTTCTTCTTATTTTAATGTTTAAAGATTTTTTTCAAGTTTTATTTTGGGAATAATCTTAGAGTTCGTGTTATAGATAGACAGATACCTTACTTTTATTATGTTTTTGCCATTACTCTATTGTTAGTTCATTAGTTTACATGTTCTTACATTTGGTTTAATTTTGAATACTTGTTCTAGTTTAAGCCTTTGAATGTCGTTAGTTAATCATTGATTTTTTTTATTTCTGCTATCTTATTTGTTGCTCCATCATATTTTGTTTGATTATAGTTTCTGTTTTGTTTAATTTCATTATGCTAGGTTGAATTTTAAAGGGTTAAAAGATATTAAACGGGTAAATGGATTGTGATTATAAGATATGAATTGGGTTTTTATTGGATATTATGTTTTGTGTTAAGATTGAGTTGAAACTGTAGTTAAATGTCAGAAAGTAGGGGTTATATCTAGGCTTAATCATTCTATTTATGACTTTTAGTTCGAATGCTAGGTTTAGGCTTATGATCCATAATTGTTATAAGTTAATACCATAAGTAGCAATAGGTTATTTGATTTTTTAAGTACAACTAATCTAGGGTTTTGGTTCTTTAAGTTACATGATCTACACATGTGAAATTGTGGCTTAAGTTAACTATTCCCTATTGCTTAATGCTGCTATACCTTTGAATTTAGAGAACTTCTCTTAGATTATTGTGTAGTTAGGGGTAAATTTATGATTGTATCGAATTTACTTATAATTCGAGGAACGTATGATGCAAGATTGTGTTTGTGTCTATAGGTTAACCTCTTAGCTAAAACCTGATCCACCTGTTTTCAATAATCAATTATAATTCCTAAGTCTAAAAAATATCTTCTGCTCACCTTTATATTAATGTTATTTGTTTCTTGATACTTTGAGTTCTTATTTTATTACATTAATTTCATTGGTTATATTTTCTATTTATTTTAATTTCATAAAACTAGTGATTTTTATTTTGCTTAACATTAGAAATAGTGTAAACACACTAGTTTGCTATAAAATAGACCTGATTCACCCTATTACATAGATAGGAGGTAAATTTAGGTTATGATTTTGTGGCATGCAATAGCCTTACCAAATTCTTAGCGCCATTCTTAAGAAGTTGGCATTTGTGTTTTATTATTTCTTTTGTGGTTTTTATTTTAATTTACAGACCTTTATCACCTTGTTTTCTATTTTTTATGTCATACAATCCTTTTAAGTATCCAAGACTGTGAAAATTTACTGTGAAAAATATAAGCCTTTTACTTTCTTCTTTTAATACATTTTCACTTTCTCTTATGGAAGGTCATACACAACTTTAACAATGTGAACAAGCTTAACAAAACAATGCAAGCTCTTCATCATTTGAAGAGGAAGTTAACAAGAGTTTTAAGGAGTTATAGATGAAGTCGAAGAAAACATGATGCAAAGTCAACAAACTTTAAAGAAGCTTGCAAGTCCTAGTTTTAATCCCGATTGAATTTGAGATAAGGCCTAGACTAATTTGTACTTTACCTACTTTTATAGGTTTTAAGGATAAAAAATCATTAGGTTCATGCTACATTACTAATCTGAACAAGTTCTTAAAGGAGTTCTACATTGCATGTTCAGGAATAAAGCCTAATAGGGTCATAATGGACTAATTGAAGCTAAAGAATTTTCCTTTCTCCTTGGCAGATGTAGCCAAAGAGTGGCTATATGAGGTACCACCATGATCCATCACCGTATGGGATTAAATGCAATAAGTGTATGTAGAGAAGTGCTTTCCTATATTAAGGGCAATAAACATCAAGAAAGAGATTGTAGCATTAGACAAGATGTAAGACAGTAGCTGCATAAGTATTAGAAGAGCTTTAATAAATTTTATAAAAGTTGTCTCAATCATCATATAAGTGAGTAGCTTTTAATTTAATGTTTTTATAAAGGATTAATGCTTTTAGACAAGAACATGATAAATGCAACGAGTGGTGGAGCATTAATAAATAGAACGCCAAAGGATGTAAAGAATTTGATAGCCATTATTCCAGTCAATTCATAGTACTAGGACACTAGAAATAGTTTATCATCCTCAAAAAAGCAAGTTAAAAAGGATGCTATCTTAAGAGTAGCAAGTGGATAATATTACATTCGTGGGAGAGCAAGTGGTGATTGGCAAGGGAAATATCAAAGTTTATGAAATTTGTTCATTTTTGGCCATTATATTGATACATGTCCCATATTGCAAGACGAGCACCAAGTTAATGCCATTAAAGGGTTCTAATGTTAATAAAGGAGGTGTCATCCTTATTCTCCTACTTATAATCTAGGGTGGAAGGATCATCTTAATTTTAAGTATGGGAACAACCAACAAGGGAGCAACTTAGATACCTAACCTTTTACCTCCCAATAGAAGTAGGGGTTTAACAAGTTATTGGGATTCTACTAAGTTCAATTACAGTAACCTAGACCTCTACCTCAGTAACCACCATAACAAGTTGGTGGAATGTTTGAAGGAGATTGTAAAAATTTTGGCTATGAACATTCTTCAATTTTAATAAGAGGCGATGAGTGAATTGAAAATTTTATAAAATCAAATGAGTCAACTAATAGATATAGTGGGAAATATGCAAGCTCAAAGCTCTATAAGAAGCCTCAACCAATCAAGAGAGACCCCAAGGAGGATGCTTATGCCATTACTTTATGGAATGACAAACAGGTGGAAGACCATATAAAGAAAAAGCAAGAAGAGGAAGAGGAAATTGTTCCAAAGAAGAAGGTGGATGAAAAACCTCCTAAGATAAGTAATACACCCTCTGTTATTACTAACCAAGTTTCTATTCCTTTTCCTAATAGGTTAGTTAAAAATAAGCAACAAGAGTTAGGAAGGGAGGTATTAGAAGTTTTCCACAAATTGAAGGTGGGCATATCTCTACTTGAGGCCATTATACAAGTGTCATGATATGTAAAATTTGTAAAGGATTAAAGCATGAATAAGAAAAAGCTAAAAGAAGATGAAAAGGTCAATATTGGGGGGGCCGGGGAACATATCTGCAACTTTACAAAGAAAGATGCCTTCAAATGCAAGGATTTTGATATCTTCACCATACCTTGCATGAAAGATAATATGAGGTATCAATTATGTATGTTAACTTTAGGAGCTACAATTAATATTATACCACTTTCTTTTTTAAAATCTTTTAATTTAGTCCCTTTAAAAGAAACTCGTGATATCATTCAGTTAGCTAACCATTCTATCACTTATCCCAAAGTAGTCATTAAGGATGTACTGATGCAGGTAAACAATCTTTTTTGTCTTGCAAATGTTTATGTACTAGGTATATAGGATGAGAATTCTTCTATTCCTTCACTTATTTTGTTTGGGAGATCATTTTTTAAGACTTCTCGATCGTGAAGCATTTACTATAAAGTTTGATGGAGTAGTGATGAAATTTAACATCTTCAATGTTATGCAATATCTTACTAATTGGGAGAGGATTGCAAAGATAGACATTATTGACTCCTTGGTAGAACATCAGTATTTTCTTCAGATAATCTCTTAAAAGTAGTGTTAACAATTCCAATGTGGAAAGAAGTATGTAATAAATTGAAAAACAATTTTAAGTTAAAAGAGTAGATAAAGGAAGTCATAACTACTTTAAAGACACTTCATAAAAAATCTGACAAGTATACCACTCAATTCTTTGATATACCTATTGTTACTAATCATTTATTATCTTATATTGTACAAGCCCCTGAAGTAGACTTGAAACACCTATCAAATCATCTCAAGTATGCATTTTTGGGAGACAACAACATCCTACCTGTGATAATAGCGAGTAGTCTCACTTCTGAACAATAAGATAAGCTAGTTCAAGTACTTTGAGAGTATAAGACATCATTAAGGTAAACTATAGTTGATATAAAAGAAATTAGCCCCTCTTTGTACCTACATAGAATCTTTTTAGAAGAGGTTATTACATTAGTAAGGTAAAAGCAAAAGGTAACCAAACCTATTAATGCTGGAAGTCGTGAAGAAGAGGTCCTTAAGCTTTTAGATTTAATTCCCAAGAAGTAAGGGATCACTATGGTGGAAAATGATAGTGGAGAGAGGAGTACCTACTCAGGTGCAAAATATATGGAGAATTTGTGTGGATTATTGCAAGCTCAATTCTATTAGTCAAAATAACCATTTTCCATTGCCATTTATTGATCAAATGCTTGAACATCTTGTTGTTCATATTTATTATTATTTTCGTAATGGCTATTGAAGTTATATATGTGTGGCCATAGCTTTGGAGGATCAAGAAAAGAAAACTTTCACTTGTCTTCATGGTAAATTTGCCTACCATTATATGCTATTTTATTCATGCAATGTCCCTACCACCTTTTGAGTTGCATGGTGAGTATCTTTTTTACTTATCTAGAGAAAATAATAGAAGTTTTCATGGATTATTTTATTGTTCATAAAGATTCCTTTGATAAGTGTTTAGATCACGTCATCTTAGTGCCTAAAAGATGTTTAGAAACTAATCTTATTCTTAATTCAGAGACATGTCATTTTATATTTCAACAAGAGATAGTTTTAAGTTATTTGGTTTTAAAAAGGAGAATTGAAGTAGATAAAGCTAAGATAGATCTTATTCATGATTTACCTTACCTTACCATTGTGCGAGAAATGTGTTCTTTTCTTGGTCATTTATGATTTTGTCATGAGTTTTCCTAAAGATTTTCAAAGATTACACAACCATTATGTAAGCTATTATAAAAAGATGTTGATTTTATGTTTAATGATGAGTTAAATAAGGCATTTAACCTTTTGAAGGAGAAGTTAATTACTGCATAGATCCTACAAATTCTTGATCAAGATATCTCATTTAAGTCATGTGTGATGTTTCTAACCATGTCATAAAAGGAGTTTTAAGTCAACGAGTTAGAAGGACTCTCCATATCATCTACTAAGCCTCTAAGACCTTGAATGAAACTCAAGTCAATTACACAACTATAGGAAAAGAACTTCTTATTGTAGCTTTTGTATTATATAAAGTCAAGTCTTATTTATTGAGTATTAAAATCATTATTTATTCTAATTATGTAGCTTTGAGTATATTCTCTTAAAAAGGGAGACCAAGCTTAGACTCATCAGTTGGATCCTCTTACTCCAGGAATTTGATGTGGAGATTAGAGATAAGAATGGACTAGAAAACGAAGTAGCAGATCACTTAAGCTAATTGATCGGCCATGTCATTGACAACACTCTTATTAATGACAATTTTTTGAATAAGCAATTGTATGTAGTTCACATAACAACCCTTAGTATGAAAATTTGGTGAACTTTTTAATCTCTAAACAATTTCCCACTAATTTCACTAAATCACAAAGAGATCGAATGAGCAGTTAAACTAAATACTACATCTGAGATGATCAATTCCTATGGAACCATTGTATCGATCAAGTTATTAGAAGGCGCGTACCCAATGATGAATTTTATTCTATTCCAACCCTTTGTCATTCTTATGCATGTGGTGGATATTTTGGCACAAAAATAATAGTTCACAAGGTCTTGGAAAGTGGATTTTACTAGCCATCTTTGTTTAAGGATGCTTATGATTTTTGTAAAACTTGTGACAATTGTCAAAGGACAAGTACACTAAGGATCCTATAATAAAATGTCCTAAATTTTAATCATAATTTATGAAATTTTTTTATGCTTGGGGTATAGATTTCATAGGACTCTTTTCCTTCCTCTTTTGGTTTTCAATATATTTTACTTGTTGTTGATTATGTGTCGAATAGGTGGAAGCAAAAGCCACTTAGACTAATGATCATAAAGTGATTACAAAATTTTTTAAATCAACCATCTTTACTAAGTTTAGGATTCTGAGAGCTATAATTAGTGATAAACACATTTCTGTAATAAAAAAATTAAAACTCTCCTTTGAAAATATTAGGTGGTGCATAAAGTTTCCATGGCTTATCATCCTCAAATAAGTTGGCAAGTCAAGGCATCCGATAAAGAGATCAACTCTATTTTGAAGAAGACAGTTTATAAAAAATATAGGAGCTTTCACCTTAATAATTCCCTATGAGCTTATAAAACAACATACAAGACACCTATTGGGATGTCTCCTTATCGACAGGTGTTTGGGAAGACCTGTAAAGTTAGAGCATAAGGCCTTTTGGGCAGTGAAGCATTAGAACATGAAGTTTGATTCCATTGGTGCACATAGAAAGTTATAGTTGCAAGAGTTAAAAGAGTCATGCTATGATGCATTAGAGAATACTCGCATTTATAAAGAGATGACTAAAGTATTTCATGATAATAAAATTTCACATAAAATATTTAGTATGGGTTAGAAAGTTCTCCTCCATCATTCCAATATTCAGTGGGGTTTAAAAAGTTCTCCTCTATCATTCTATGCCCAAATTTTTTTTTCTAAGCAACCTAGGTTTAAAATGGATAGGACTTTTTATAGTCACTAAGGTGTACTCCCATGGTACTATAGAGATTAAGAGTGACATGACAAGGCAAGAGTTTAAAGTTAAAGGACATCATCTCACACCTTACTTTGATGAGAATCCAGTTCAAACCTTAAGGATGATGGAGCTTAAAGCTCCAAAATGTGTTGGGAAAAGGGGTTGAGTTAAAGACTATAAAAGAGGTAACCTAACCATTCCTTTAGTTTTGATGTTTTTCTCTTCAAGTGTTTATTTATTTTCCATTTTAATGCTTTTACCTTCTTTTAAGTGTTTTCTTTGAAGGTATGCTAGTGAGCGGTAATCCTTTTGAAGGAGGAATTTCATGGCATGCATATCTTAGGGGAGCGTTCTTGTTCTTATTTCACTTATTTTGCTTATTTTGTTTTTCAAATATTAAGGATAATGTTCAATTTAAGTGTAAGGTAGGTAATTAATACTAAAATTTCTTGTACTTAATTATTTATAAGTCCAAAGGTGATGATTTAAATATTTCAAAAGTGATGATTTAAATGTTTCATCTTAATATAATCTCAATTTTTAGTCAATTTTTAACTGTAGTATTTGAAATAAATTAATGTCCTTAATTTCATAAACATTAATCAACTCTTGAATGATTTTTATCATTTAAAAAGTTCTTTGCATGTGTTTAGTGACATCTTTGTATGATGTTAAGTGTCTAAGAGCATTTTATATGTTTTTTCATATGAATTGGGAATATAATGCTTAATATCTTATAAGAAAAAAAGTATATGCTTGTTTTAATAAGAAAGCATATTTTTCACTCTGCTAGATTGGAACCAATATAAAGATTAAAGTTATGAGCAGAGCTAGTAAATATTTGAGAGAGTGATTTAGCCAAGTAACTGGAATGTTTACAACAAAATATTCACCTTCACGTTAAAAAGTTAGATGATATCTCAAACAAGACAAAAGGAGTATCGCAATTGAGTAACTGAGGGTTGTCATGATAAAGTGCTTACCCTCTTGTCAAAATACTAAATGACCTCTAACTAGATGCTCCAAGTTCAAATTATTATTATTTTTTTAAACATCCTTGACTAAATTTACATGATGATCTATATGAAATGACTTAGATACTTAATATTGTACATTAATGGTCCCTTCCTTACTAACAATGTGTTTTGCATGTGATAACATTATTTTTATCGTAATAAAGTTGAGATTTATGCACTAAATCAATGGCATTGATTGGTTTTTTACTTGTACTCAATTAACTTTTCGAATTTTTATTAAGATTGATTAAGTGGAGTGTTTAAGTAATTGTTTTAGGGCACCCTTAAATTCCCCAAAACTATCATGGATACCCAACTATTAGACCCTTTAATGATGGTTGATATATGGTGCCATTTATGGCACTATTAAGTGCCATTAATGTCATAAAAAAATTGTTTCAAATTAAAACTTAAAGGCATTCAAATTTGTCCATTCCAAACCAATTTAAATCTAATGGAGAGAGTATTTAAGGCCAAGAGATAGACCATTTCTACATTTTCCTTACCTATTTTAGGTAGCCACTTGTTTTCTTCTTAGTTTCATCTTATTTTAGTGTTTACGACTTTCTTTCAAGTTGTATTTTAGGGATACTCTTAGATTTCGTGTTCTAAGATAGATAGATACCTCACTTTCATTGTGTTTTTTATTATTACGCTAGTATTATTTACTTAATTTATGTGTTCTTGCATTTGAGTTAATTTTTAATACTTGTTCTTGTTTAAACATTTGAATATTATTAGTTAATCATTAAATCTTTGATTTTTGCAATCTTATTTTGTTATTCCAGTATGTTTTATTTGAATATAGCTTCTTTTTTTAATTTCATTATGCTAGATTGAATTTCTATGAGTTAGAAGATATTAAAAGGATAAATAGATTATGAATGTGAGATACGAATTAGGTGTTTAATGGGTATTGTGTTCTATGATAAGATTAAGTTGAAACTTCGATAATATCAAGAACTATTGGTTATATATAAGCTTGATCACTATATTTATGATTTTTAGTTCGAATAATAGGTATGGGCTTGTGATCCGTAATTGTCAATAGTTAATACCATAAGTAAGAATAGCCTAATTGATTTTGTAAGTAAAACTTAATCAATTAGTCTAGGGTTTTGGTTCTTTAAGTTGCATGACCAGTGCGTGTGAGATTATAACTTAACTTTTTCCTATCGGTTAATGTTGTTATACTTTTAAATTTAAAGAGCTTCTCCTAAATTATAGCTTAGAAGAATAAATTTTCGATCATATTGGATTTACTTATAATTTAAGGAATGTAGGAAACAAGATCTTATTTGTGTCTATAGGTTAACATCTTAACTAAGACATGATCTATATGTTTTTTATAATCAACTGTAATTCATGCGTCTCAAAAATAACTTCTTCCTAACTTTACATTATTGTTATTTTTTTCCTGATACTTTATGTTCTTGTTTTATTCACGTTAATTTCAATAGTTATATATTTGTTTATTTTAATTTCAAAAACCAAGGATTTTTATTTTGTTTAAGATTAGAAATAGTGTAAATACATTAGTTTTATATGAGATCGACCCAGAATCACCTTACTATATATTTAAGAGGTAAATTTAGGTTATTATTTGGTGGCGTGCGACAACTTTACCACAGATCTGAGGTATTAATTTTTTGAGGAGTTATGAGCTCCTTAAGGATCCCATACGGATGTTAAGGATCTTACCAGAGTAAAGTTGATTGCTATTCCCCACCTTAATTCTGAATTGTTCCTTAACTACATCTCTTACCCTTAAGATCTTCCTCCAACTCCAAGTGCTACCATTTTTCACTTTTGTAGCCCAAAAAGTCTTCCCTTTTAAAATGACACTATGAACCATTTAACCTATATAGATTCAAGATCAATAAAAAAAGATCTAGACTCTTTTCCCTAACAACACCTTATTCAAGTTTTAAGGTGTTTAATCCATAGCCCACCCTCTTTTTTAATCCTACACAAATCATTCTAGTTAGGCTTAGAACTATGATTATTATTGATGGTATCAAACCAATGGATGATCCTAAGCTTACACTCTATAGGCAACAAAAAATGAGTTGACCAATACACATAAAAAGTGGGAAAAATAGAGTTGACCAGTTGTAACCTAACTGCATAAGAGAGGAACCTATTTTTCCAAGAATTAACTCTAGTCCCAATTTTTTCCAAAATATGCTTGTAATCTCTTCTCATAAGTCTTCCAGAAAGGAGAGGATGCCAAGATATTGCTAATGTTATTCTTAAAGTCTTAGACACTACCTTCTTTATCATTTATCACAATCACTTCCACCTTCTATTTTTTAGATGGATCATCATCTTTAGTCATTGCACACATATCATTTTTGTAAAGCCTATGGTATCTAAGAGGGAGTTATATAACTTTTTCTAAAATGGGCCTTAAACCACCTAAACGAATTTATGCAATGTATGAAGTCCTTAAATTGAAATTCAACTTAAATGTGATGATATGGCAACCATAAGACAATTGATCAAATTAGAAATATTTAATATCAAACACAATTGTAAGTAAATAAGAGATTTAAAAGAAGGAAATGATACATCATAATTTTTATGGTGGTTCAACTAGCGAAGGTTTAGCTTATGTTCACTGTTAACAATGTTGTTGTATTTTCACTATAGCAAATCTTCTTTAGAGTGAAGAGAAGCCCTTACATCATTTTCGTTCCATAAGAGTAGTGAAAAGCAATCCACACACATCTTCTTTCCGCAAAAAAGGTAAAGACAAACCTAATACATTCTTACTTTTTGAACTATAAAGAATAACCCCTTAATCAATACCAAATTTAACAAATTTACTCCCAAAATTAAGCCTCCAAAAATCAATCTCACTAACACAATTCAAGCATACACAATCCCAAATACTTGTTGATCAACACAAAACTTAAAGGGCTAAAAAATGTAATAAATGCATACTCAATACCAACCTAATAAGATGAAACATCCCTTTTGAACAAAAAAAATTACACCATAAAGGTGTTTCACTTGAAACTCAATAATCAAAGCATTCTAATACTTTCAAAGTTGAAACATATGAATGATTAACCTCTTTAAAGCTTACTAAAACACAAATTGTTGGATTAAAACCAATAAAAATGAAATTGTAGCTTGAAACCACAAGATTGTACAACATAAGCTTGAGAACACTTGAAAATAAAGTTTGATAAACACTTTCAAAATTGATAAAGATCCTTCCAAAACACTTAGAAACTTATTTATAATGGGTGGAAGTGTAAATAGCCATTGGTTGCAGTTATTACCATTAGGAATGAAAATATTAATGTTTTATCAAAGTTAGAACTAGCCGTTATTCCATTGTTCACTGATTCATTAACCAGTGACCAGCGATAGGTTGACCACTCATTCTATTAGGTTAACCAATATGTCTATTTTTAAGGCATTGGTTGACCAACCCTATTCAATAGTCAACTACTTAACATAAAAAGTCAACTAGTCGACCAGTTCACAAATATTGATCTACTGGTTATTCTACGGGCTAGTGTTCAAATTATGTTGCACACAAAAACCAATTCAAATATCCTAAAAACCAAATTTTTTGTTCTAAAATAAATCTAAACAACTTTCATTAGTGCCCCCCCCACCCCCACCCAAAAAAAGTTTTTGTAGTCAAGACCCATCAATTAAAATAAAAAACTAAAAAATGTCTTGATACATATAACCTTAACTATATTTTAAAACTTTCTATTTCAAAACCAATTATAAACCATGTTTAAACATTCCAAAACCATTTCTTTTATTTCAAATTGATTCAAACAAGTTTTAAAACATCACCAAAGTGATTTTAAGTACCAAAACCTTTTAATTAAGTTTTAAAACAAATTATGTCTTAGTTTGTAACACATTGAACACATTTCGAAACTTTTCTTTTCAAACTCAATTTTAAAACATTTCCAAACATACCAACATCATTAGTTTCACTAAAAATAAACACACACAAGTTTTAAATCATTTCGTAAGTGCTTCTAAATACCAAGACACGTCAATTAAACTCAAAATAAAATATGTTCTGATTATGGAAATTTAAGCACATTAAAACTTTCCAAAGTTTCAAAACCAATTTAAATTTTTTCCTAAATTTCTCAAAGTTATTTTTCATATACAGACTTGACTTTACATAACTTCAAAAAAAAATTTAAAATATTTTGACATATCAAGAGGACTTTTTTTAAAGCAATTCACACAATTTCCTTTTGATTATCAAACATTATATGAATGTGACATTCTAAACTAATTTCTATTATGAAAATGTCATAAATAAAAACAACTAAACTCTAAAACTTGACCAAACTTCTAAATCCAAATGATTATCCAAAACTGGTCCTTTAAACTATTAATAAGATCAAGCCCTACTTACATATAAAGATACACAACTAAAAACCTATTTTATCTTTTTCTTCAACTTCCATTCTTGATTTTCATCCAATGCTTACCCCATCATTCTCCTTTTTCTTCATAAATCACTTCTTCCTAGGGCACCAACATGTATGCATGTACAACTTATATTTTCCTATATTTTCTTGTGCATCAAAACTAAACCATTAATAAGAAAAATGTTTTTTTCATCATCAAAATCGATAATTAGAATTTCTCTTGGTTCAATAGTTTTCCTCATGAATGCTAACTAGAATTTCAATTTCCTAAGATATTGTTAGACAATTAAATCCTTCACATATGTGAATGATGACATGTAAAATAGTCACATGTGATTTTTTGTATAATCAAATCAACATGGTTTCTAATAAAAACATCATGTTGATTTGAAAAATAAAACCATTAAAGCGTAATAAATCAACCTACAATTAATTAAAATACTAATAAAACACTCAGAATGTCCAATTTTAAGGCTTTGGGATCATTTGCAGATATGTTATAGGAGATGAAACAAAAATTTCCTAATTTTGTTTCAAATTATTCTATTAAAGTGATATTTCAAGAAGTTGTCAAAACATTTCCATTGTACTCATGATTTGTTTGCAATTAATTTCCTGAAAATTGTTACAGCAAGATGCATGCCATGGATGAAAATTATATCATACAATGTTTGAACCATATAGATCAAACTGAGAAGGTTAAAAAAAAAAGACAATGGAGAAACTTCAAATCTGGTAGAAACAAGGTTTTAAGACTAAATAACTTAGTTCAAATATGTTTCTAGATTTATTTAATGAATTTAATTTTTATGTTTTATAATTGAAAGTGAAGTTAAGTCAAATGGAAAATGAACTCATCCACCACATCCTCAAGTAAAAATTCATTATTTGCAATTGCAGTTGATGATATCTCAAAAATGAAATAGTTATTTTCAATTGATTTTCATTTACAAAATTGCGTTGCGTTTGATTAGGCTAAAATCCACTTCATGTGAGTTTTAAGATCATCACTAGAAGTGCACTCAAAGTGAAGAGAATTTTTAATGTGATGGCGTGATCTTGAATTTTGAGTGAATGAAGATTATGAAAGACATGAACTTCCTTTCATTATCATCTTCCTATTTTGCATCACTTCTTTTGACACCAAATACTTGTTCCTTGATATACTGTCTTGTCGTGACCCAATTATAGTACTACTAGCTATAATAGGCGAAATAGGAAGAGACTTTGATCTAAAAAAATTTGGATATATTTATATTTCTATTCAACATTGATGATAATGTTGGTTCATCTACAATTAATTGACCTCAACTCTGACTTGTTTTTTTGAAGAATTGTTCTCACATCTAAACTCATCGCTAGGATATCTTCTAAATGTACATGTTGAAAAGTTTGTGGAACTACTCTTATATTTGCTTCTCATTTGCCTAGTGATTTCTCTTACGATTTCCCCAAATTCTTTACATTTATATTTTGAGTGCCTGAAATCAAGAAGACGGTTTGTCTTTTAAAATAATTCAAGCTCCTTATTCTCCTATCTATTTTGGTATAGGGACAGTCATATTCTTGACTATCTAATTTTAAGATTTTTTCTAGTTAAGTCCTATTAGATAAAAGGTTTATATTGCAGTCTTTTATCTTAATATTTCAACTCAATTAAGTATTTCCATCGATTTTCATTAACGAAAAATTGACGGTGGAACAACAAATTAAATCATGTGGAGACGTGTTTTTTAACTTTAGTTACAAATTGTTCTTCAGTCAACCTTTTGTACAAATATTCTATCTTTCTAATCTTAAGAGATTAGATAGTAGATATTAGGGAAAGAAAAAAGACAACTTTTTTTTACATATTCCAGATGGATTCTCTCGTTTTCAAAATCTTTGTAATGTTTAATAATTTCAGCAACAACCTTTTAGGTTATTGCTAATTGATGTTTCTAAGCTCAACCACTAATGATCCTTAATCTAGCTGGGAGTTATTTCAGTGGATCGAGCCCATCACTTTATGGATTTTTCAAAAGTTTTGAATTTGTTCACTCAATTGATAACTCACTAATAGGCAACATACCACAAGAACTTGGCAAGGTCAAGATAGTGATTCACATGGAGATTGGATATTATTCTTACCAGGGAACTATTCCATGGCAATTCTGCAAAATAAGCGAACTTGAGCACTGCGGCATTGTGCAGATCTCTCGGGTACAATCCCGAATCAACTCTCCAATCTGGCCATGCTTCAGTCGCTATTTATCTTTAGAAAACTAGATTAGTGGATTACTCCCAGATGAGTTCAGCAAAATTTTGCTTCGTACAAGTTGGGATCTTTTAACTAATCAACTTTCTGGGCTAATACCTAAAAACTTAAAAAAGTTGAAAAATCACATGTGCTGTCTCTATTTCAAGCATAAAAAATTGAGTTTTAGCCATCATTTCCTCTTTTTATTTATAAATTTCGTTCTTCTTCTTTTACAAAAAATATTGGTTCTCCACAATGATGAGTTTCCATTGAAGATGATGGGTAAGATAAAATACGTTATAGAAGGAATGGATATTATTTAGGGTCCTACGGTTTTTTTAGGTGAAAGCATAATTAATAGAAAGAAGTTATAATTTTTTTATTTTTAGGTTTTTTCATATTTTTTAAATTTTAATACCTGTCTAAATCAGCCTACATAAGAACAAACGTGTCTACATAATTTATTTTGATGTGCTAGACCAATTGTCAGTTAATCAACATTGACATAAATAATTGATTGACTTGAAACATTGAGATGGAGGACTATAAGAAAAACCTTTTATGTTGAAGAACTTAATTAAGAAAGATCTCAAAGTTAGAGGATCAAAAAGATTATTATCCTTTTTATTGTACAAAGAAAGTGCTTTACTTGGTCGAAAATGTACATCCTAGTTCGTCCATATTTTCTCCTTATAAGCTTTGATTAATAATCACCATATTCAGAATGTTTAACTATCTCAATATTTCTAAAAATCTGTGTTATCGAATCATCACTCCTAAAATTGTGTACTTTTCCCTTATAACCTTTAGTTAGTTATGGGCGTATTCACAATAATTATTGTCTTTAAGTCAATATGATTATAAATAACAGATCTTTATAGACCGATTTAATAATGGTTAATAATGCTAAACCTTTAACTTTAAATTTCTTATTCTACTAATTTAATTTTTAAGCAATGATTATAAGAATTATTTTCATTAAAAATGTAATTTATAAACTGTTATGGAACAATTTAACATCATATATATATAATTGTTGCTTAACGTCACCTCGTGCTCTTGCCATTTTGTTTTTGTTTGGTACTGTAAAGTTCTTACGATAACAGAGTCAATATAATAATGTATAATCTATTAACTCATCTCTTTAAATTTACCAAAAATAAGGATTCACATAAGTTACTGTAAATTAAGTAAAAAGATAAAAGAGGAAGAATTCGTCTCCTTGATAAACTCTACTAAAGAAAGAAATCAATTTTGTTGAAATTATAGTTTTATCAAGTGATTTGAAGGATGTTATTTGAGAGTTTATTTTTAGAATATTTTAAAACAACGAATCTAAGATTAATATAAGAGAATAAAATCCTCGTTTAACTAATTAGACTATATTGTCCCTAAAATTTAGAGAGCAATTTTAGTATGGTTGAATTTTTAGACATGTTGATGATTTTAATATTGTTTCGAGTTTGACTAGTATTGTAGTGCATAGTTTCTAAATTTGTCTTGGCTAGTGGAATATCTTTTGGAAAGATTTTGGCTATAGAGTTTGATCAATAGATGCTTTTGATTTTGCTGTCATTATGAGAACTCAGAACTTGTATACAATAACGTAAGCAAAATATAAGTCTCAAACACTACTAGTATCATGACATAAGAGTGTTTAATCAATAACGGTCCAAAGAGAGATTCATTACTATACAACTTTGGAAATAACTACATGGTCCAGGATTTGTTTGCAAATTCAACAGAGTTGAATTAGAGGATTTAATTGTGTAAAGGGAAGGACGGGAAACTCAACACAAGTTAGAATACCATATTGCCCTTATCTCGTACAAAAACTCACATTCCTCTCTGTTGCTACAATCTCAAAATCCCCCCCCCCCCAATTTCCTTCACTTTCTCGACTATGTAAAGCAAATACCTAGCTTCTTGCTAGAAGTTAATAGTGTGTTGTATGTCCTGAACCTACCTTTCAACATTACGAGAGAAGAGATGCACGACATCTTTAGAAAATATGAAGTGATTCGACAATTTCACTTTAGAATAAGAGAAGGGCCTTTGTCATATGCGGGGGCATTTACGACACCAAAAAAGGCAGTAAACCATCTCTTCGGCTTCAACATCATGAACAGTATCTAATTATGATGTATTATCAGAAAACGAAGATGAGCAAGAAGTTTGATCAAAAGAAGGAGGAGATTGCTAAGATTTAGGATAAATATGCAGTTTCTACTAAAGATAAGCAGCTTAAACAATTAGGGTTAGCTCAAAGTTGTGTTCTTTTTGGACAAGGGGATTTGCTTCAATAGAAAACTTTGTATATAATTTATTGTGACCTAATTGAAGACTTAGAGGTGTTAATTTTGGTTGGTATGAATTGATTTGTGTTATTTTATGTGTTTAAATATTGGAATTGGCTATCAAAAAGTGAAAAGTATTAATTTTGATGTCATTCATCATACTTTTTCTTGATGTATGTTGTTCAAGAGCCTGATTTTGATTTGAAAATTCTTGATTGGCCTTTGGAAACTTGAGTAGTTTGATAGGAAACTTAAGATCAAGCTCATAAAACTTAGTTAGTGGAATACAGAAATTTAGTGAACTTAATCGCTTTCATATCTTCAAGTATGAAGAAAGATAGATAAAAATATTTACTTTTATAATGGAGAGATAGGCTAAATGAAGTTTAGGCAATACTCCTACGTATAAATTGTTCTAATAAGACTGTGTGTGGATGGTAAAAATGGTACTTTTGGGCAATTGCATATAGGTTTTAATATGGTATTGCATCTTTTGGTTTTGGTTTTAGAGTTCTATATCCTAGAAATGTACTAAAAACTAAAATGTTTTTCATCTTTGAAATTTACTACTTCGAAGTAAGGTTTTCCCATGCTTCTTGCTAAATTATAAAGGTAACAAAATGTTTTTCAATCCTTGAAGTGTCTATTTAAGAACCATTACCCACTTCCTAAACCTAAACTTTTGTAAATCTTTTAACTAAATCATGTATATTTTTGTATATAGCATATTTTGTCTTGTTCCCTTCAATTTTAATTTTCCCCCTTACCTATCCTGTAACTAACCAATCGAACATCCCTTTTAGTTCTTGTTCCACTTCAATCTCTCATCCTTCATTAAAAAACTTATAATGGTTTAGTTGGTATAAATTTTTGAAGGTTTCATTTAAAAGGATTGTCACTTTTATATGATATATGCCATTGATTTTGTCAAGGGTTGATCTCAAATGAAGGAACCATGTTCCATATTGTGTCTTTGTTAGAAGCTTCACCACAATTTTGCAACATGTTAAGCACCCATTATGGCCCAGTTTTTAGTTTCTCATTTATGCATACCTACTTTTGACTATTTATTCGAACTTATTTGATTGCTAGAACAATGACTCTTATTTTGCTCCTTTGGATTGCAATTCCATCTTATGGTTATTTAATTCACATTTTTCATAGGCAACTTATTCTGACACTATTGAATGATGAGATCTATTTACAATTTTGGATTGATGAGACTTAAGCCAAGACCATTTTGCAACTTATATCCTTCAAGTCTGAGCTTTTATTTCTTGACTAACTGACTTAAGTCTCGTAGACTTCTTCTCTCTCTCTCTCTCTTACTCTCTCAAAGAGTTTTATCATGTCTTCATTAGCTTTTTCTTCTTTTCAAGTTTTATATTATGGAGTTACCAGGATGCAAGAACATGGAAGGAGGAAATTTACTATTTATGTTGATTTTCTTGAACAATAAAATGTGAAATATGTATTGTTTTTTTTTATTGAGGATTATGTTATCTCTTTTGAGTAAAATCAAGTAAAAATTTATAAAGTTGCATCCAACTAGATATAGAAGAAGTCTTAGGTACAAAAACAAATCTTAGTAGTACTTTTTTCATCTCATTGAGGGTTTGACCTAGTCTCTTGCTAAAATTATTATAGTGTAGTTACTAAAAATAAGATAAAAGACTTGCTAGGGATGAAAGAGGAGATAACGAGTTTGATAGGACATTTGACTCTTTTATTCTTTTTGTTCTTTTGCCCTCTTTTCTTTTTTCTCATTTTAATTGCATTGAGTTACAATAAATGGCTTATTTACACATAACAAAGTAGTATATAAAGGGTTGTATTCCCATCTTATTCTAAGCATGTCACTATGTTGTCTACTATAGAAGACTTGATTTCTTTTAGAAGTTATCATGGTTTTTTTTAATCTTTATTACTCAATTATATTCTAAAATCTCTTTAGAAATGTCTGTTTCATGCTTATGAAGATATTTTGCATATGTTTATGTTTTTAGCTATCATTTGTATATGCACTTGGCTTTTAGAGGGATCAAGAAAGTTAATTGAAGTATTGGGCTGTGAGAGTTCATGTTTTCCTTGATAATACTTATGAAATTTTTTATTTAATGTCCTTACTTCATAAAACCATTTATGTAGGAAACGGTATGAGGACCATATTAAACAATGTCAAATGATGCATTCAAGCACAGGAATTAGAGAACTTGAATTTGTTATAGGGTCTAAGTTATAGACATTCAGACATCACCCAAGGACGATAGAAAGGGTAAGCTAAAGCTAAAATCATAATCATTATCATTATCAATCTTAATGTTCCTACTCATATTACTAATACAATCAAAACTATAGAAATTGGAGTAATAATTGTATCAATACATCATATGAATGCAAAAGGGATAACTATTATGCTGAGCTTGCCAATGTGAGAGAAAGCACAAATAGCACAATACTTGATAGCTATTTTATTCTTAAGCTTGGTTAGAATGCGTAGTTTTGAAATTAACAACAATGTAGATTTAATTATGGAATCTAGTGGTTTGACATGTCACAATGTTCCATGCGCATATTTTCATAGTAAATCTAAAATCAAAATGCTTCAATGTGATGACCATGGAACTGAATCTTATTCTACAATATGAAGAGAGATGTTAAATGGATTTAAAATATCCAATGTGCCATCATCATCTTCTGTTACCTATAAGAGCATCAATTTCTCAAGGGATGTCCACTCACAATGACGGAGTATTTGAGTAGCTTTGGACTGCACCACACTAGCAACTCTTTTCTCTGCACTCTTGAGTTCTATCATAAAGGTAGTGAATCTACTTATGAACTTTATTTTTGAATTGTGAGCTGGCTTCAACTTTTTTTTGCAATTGTTGATGTTGTGAGAATAGATAATTATCTTGAGTTGTATAAGGACCAGAGCAACTTAATTAAGATGTCTGACATACCTGTCATTTATGCATGGGTGGATTCTACAACAGGTTGTTGTTAAGGTTGTATGTAGCTCCTTTTGTGGATAAGTTGTATATTTAATTGATGGAACGTTGAAGTATGGATTTAAGGCTATGAAACAAGTAATTTGTTGTCCCCTTTTCTTATTCTATTTGAGGATAATGCTGATCCATTTGGTGATTTGAGATGCTTCTCAATTTGTTGGCGATGAAGCCAAGGTTTGATGGCTAGACTTTGAGTTATTAGTATAGACTATTTGCCTATGTAGATGTGTAAAGGTGAACGTTTCTATAGTGTTCATCAAATTTTATTTACTGAACTAGTATTTTTGCTAGTTATAATTTGGGATTATTAGTATAGACTTGTACATTTTCTTATTATGTGTTTTGTATTTTGACATAATATTTACATAACCAAGTGTGTTTTTTATTGAAAAAATAGAACTATTTTAATTTATAAGCATTTGGAAAATGTATACTTAAATGTTATAGTGAGTTAATGAATGTTTTAAAAACATATATGAAATAGGAATGTATTACGTCCAATTGTAATCCTTGAGGATCATACGTGTATTTTATATAATTGATCACAATTTTTTTTTATAATAAAGGTAAAGAGAAGTTACAAATTATGCAGTCAATGGAAAACTTTTTCTCCAGAAGTCAGGGGAAGTGTGAGTTGGTGCTCTGTTTACCAATAGTAAGATAGGTCGAGTCTGATAGGATGGAAAGGAAGTTGGACATGAAATGAAATGGTCATTCTGAGCAGCAGAGTTTGATGCAATGCAATGATGCTGGTGAGAAATTGATGTCAACATGGTGCACGTATGTTATGAAAATTTAGATTAAGAAACAGATCATAACTGCATTTGTTTATTAAAAATGTTCGTAAACTAAAAAGTTAGATAAAGAGTTTGTTATGTATACAGGTTACCAAAAGACATTACAGGTTGGAAAAGGTTCAATAGGATTCCATAAAGTTATGAAGCACATCGTGTATGAAGAGGAAAACTATTATGGTTGAAACACATAATATGAACTATAATCTGTAGGAGCAAGATGGTAACTGATACACATCATGGTAGGAAACCTATAACATTTGTAAATATGTTAGATGACTATATGTACCTAACATTATGAACTTTGTTGGTTTGAGGCAATCCCACTTATATTTTGTATTTGGATGTTTGTTTCAAATTTGAGAAAAAAATTGTTATGGTGAAATTCAAAGTGTTTTTTTGGATGTTAATTTATAAGTATTTACCCCTATTTCAACGCTTAAATGTTTAATTTATATTTAGAAATATTTAAATTCCAGGTTGATATGAATAGTTGAAGAAATGTGCAAAAAGATCAACGAATGACACAAGTATGGACCATCAACAACCGTTTGGCAAACCACCATTGATGGATCCACAAACCACCGTTGAAGGAGTCAAAAACAAACTATCAATAGTAGTTTGTTCATCCTTCAACGGCGCCATTGATATTCAGTAAAATCGTCGTTAATTGTCGACAACTGCGTTTTTTAGTAAATTTCTCAACATTTACTGCATGTCTTTTTCCCCCTACTTATAGCTGTACCTTCCCTATATATAAAGGTCTCTCCCAAACGTCTGAAGTATTAGTTTTTAGGAATTAAACACATTTGTTTTAATTAGTTTTAATACTAAAGAAGTTTTTGGTTGTTTTTCTTTTCTTTTTAGATTTCAGTCGTTTGTAATTAAGTTTGTAGGTTGTTTATGAGTTCCAGAAGTTGTAATCACGTGGATTAGAGTTAGTTAATCATCTCAAATCTATCTTTGGTAATTTTTAACCTTTGATCTTATGTATTATTGTTTTACTTATGAATTAATCAAGGTTTATGTTATTTAAGTTAATTATCTTGTTAGCTTTGATTAATTTCTATGTTTAATGTTAAATTTTAGTTTAGCTAGGTTGTTAAACGTGTTTCTTGATTGTACCAAAATTGAAGTTGATGGAGGAACAATAAATATGGAAGCTTTAAGACTTTAGCTAGGTTTTTCAAATGTGTTTGT
>JAOXYD010122240.1:0-11173 GCA_028565735.1 Pinacopodium congolense | reverse complement strand
GAACAATTACATGTTGGAGAGTTTGCATCGGTTTTAGGCAGTTTAACTTGGCGATTAAGAAGGATCACTTTCTCTTGCCTTTTGTGGACCAAATGATTGAGAGAGTAGCTGGGTATGCATTATATTACTTCTTTGATGGTTCTTCAGTTTACAATTAGATTTTAATCTATCCAAAAGATTAAGAGAAGGCCACCTTTATATACCCTTATGGAATATTTTCCTATAAAAGGATGCCTTTTGGATTCTGCAATGCCCCAGCCACTTTCCAAAAATACATGATAATTATATTTACAGACATGATTGAGAATATAATAGAAGTATTCATGGATGATTTCTTAGTCTTTGGAGACTTCTTTTGATCATTGCTTGACAAATCTAGATAAAGTACTTCAACGATGTGAGAAGTCACACTTAGTCTTAAATTAGGAGAAATATCACTTCAAGGTGCACGAGGGGGTAGTCTTAGGACATAAGATATCATGCAAGAGTGTAAGAGTGGATAGAGCTAAATTTGAAGTTATTAAGAAGCTCCCAACAACTAGTAATGTCAAGGGCATTCGAGTATTTTTAGGACATGTAGGGTTTTACTAATAATTTATAAAAGACTTTTCTCTCATTGCTAAACCTCTTATGAATTTATTAACTAAAGATGTGCTTTTTCATTTCAATATTAACTGTTTGAATGCTTTTGACAAGTTAAAGAAGCAACTCATCTCAACACTTATTTTGACATCACTGGATTAGTCTCTTCCATTCAAAATCATGTGTGACACTAGCAATCACACCATAGGATGTATGCTAAGACATCTTAAGGATAAGAAACTACATGGCATATATTATGTAAGATAGATATTGGTGGGAGCATAATTAAATTACATTTCAATTGAAAAGGAGTTGTTAGCAGTGGTATTTTCATGTGATAAGTTTCATTCCTATCCTTTAAACTCAAAGGTTATTGTTTTTAAAGATCATGCATCATTGTGATATCTTTTTAATAAGAAGGATGCAAAGTTAAGGCTTATTTGATTGATGCTATTACTTTAAGAGTTCGATATTGAGATAAGAGACAAGAAATGAGCAAAGAATGTGGTGGTTAACTATTTATCCTGTCTTGAAGGAGGGGCAGTGCACTAAGAAGAAGAAAACAATGAGCAATTCCCCGATGAATTATTGATGTTGGTAAATAAATTTTTTATTTCATGGCTTATCGATATAACAAACTATGTTGTCAATAGTATCCTTATCCCTGACTTATCTTATTAATAATAAAAGAGATTTCTATTTTAATGAACTTGTTATTTATGGGAAGAACCGATCTTACATAAAATTTGTACTAATGGTTTAATTCGTAATTGAGTTCCTGAAGAAGAGATGCTCGAAATATTAACTTAATGTCACAATTTTTCTTATGTAGGACATTATGGAGTAAACAAGATGGCAAATTATGTTTTGGAGTGTGGATTATTTTGAGCAAACTTGTTCAAGGACACTCGGGAATATGTGTTAAATTGTGATAGATACTAATGAGTCAGAAATATTTTAAAGGGAGATAAAATGCCCTTTTCTAACATTTTGGAAGTTAAAGTATTTGATATGCGAGGGTTGGACTTCATGGGACCTTTCCCATCATCTCTTGGTAACTTATACATTTTAGTTAGTTTCGACTATGTTTCAAGATGGGCTAAGGCAATGGAAACTCCAACCAATGATGGTATAATGGTGTAAAAGTCTACAAAGCGAATATTCAATAGGTTTGGTGTTCCAAGAGTAATCATAAGTGATAAAGGAAAACATTTTTGTAACAAGACTTTTGATGCACTTCTCAAGCAATATGGAGTTTACCATAGAGTAGTCACACCTTACCATCCATAAGTAAATGCTTAAGTGGAGGTTGTCAATAGAGAACTAGTGAAAATTTTGGAGAAAGTAGTGAATGGTTTAAGGAAGGATTACGCTTTGAAGCTAGACGATGCATTATAGGTTTATTAAACTGCTTTCAATAAACCTATAGGTACATCCTCATTCCAATTTGTTTATGACAAGGCTTGTAATTTATCCATAGAGTTAGAGCATATGGCGTATTGAGCTATTAAGACATTGAATTTCAATTGAAAATGAGCTGGTGAAAAGAGAATCTTACAACTCGGTGAATTGGAGGAGTTAAGATGCTTATAAAAATGTCAAGTTGTATAAGGAAAAATAAAGAGATGACATGATGCTTATATCAAGAAAAAGTACTTCAAGAGTAGGGATTTGGCCTTATTTTTCAATTTGAGACTTCGACTAATTTTAAACAAGCTTAAGTCCTGATGGAGTAGGTCATTCAAGGTTATACAAGTCTACAAACATAGTGCCTTAGAACTAAATAATAAAAAAGAAGAGACATTTACGGTTGATGGCTATAGATGCAGGCCTTATTTTGGAGGAGTGTTCTCATAAGAAAGGAAAGCGATCTCTTTCCTTTCTCTTATTTCTTTATGATAAAATTGAAGAGGGTCAAGCTAGTGACCTTAAACTTAGCATGTCATGTTCCTAGTTTGCTTTTCTTTTTAAGTTCATATGTGTGTTTATTGCAATTTTATTTTTGAGTTATCTTTGCATGTTTTTCTTTTGGATTTCATGTTATTTATTAATTAAGTAAGAGCTTGATATTTTCTTGTAGGTTTGTTCATGGAGCATAAATTGGAAGAAGATAAAAAAAAAGTGAAAATTCGGGTTTGGGAGAAAAAGATAAGCCACGATTGTGGGATTAAAAGTTGAGTTTTGGAGAAGGAGATAAGCCACGATTGTGGGATTAAAAGTTGGGTTTGGGAGAAGGAGATAAGCCACGATCACGGGAATCCTGCGATTGTGATAGAAAGTGGCACAAAACATCAACTAACATTGCCACAATCACGGGAATTCTCACAATCATAAATTCCCACGATAGTGGAAGTGCCCACAACATGTCCATGATTTTTTTAAACCCTAATTTTTTCATCTTCTTCTCCTATCTTTTTCATTCATCTCTCTAGAAGCTGCCCCTCACATCTTCTACTCCTTAAATACTCTATTTTCACACAAAAATATTGTATCTTTTTACCCTTTTCCATCTTTCCTCCATAGTTTCATTGATCTTTCTCACATTCCACACTAGAATCACAAGTTTGGCATCTCTTTTCAACCTTTCTCTCTTTATTTTCGTATACATCTCTCTCACTTGTTTATTTTAAAAGTTTTTCATCTCTATGGCACCCAAGATAACGCAAGCTATTAGGAAGCTAGTTAAAAAAGGCATGCCAAAAGTTTATGGGCTTTGATTAGGGGATATAGCTACATATTTTAAGGCTCCATTCCCCATCTTCACATAAGAGGAAAGTAACGCCTTACTAAATCTTCAATTTATGCCCTTGATCACCCCTAAATACTTTAATTTTTTATTATTGGCTAAATTAGGATTGAAGGATATGTTAGAGAATTTGGCTACGAAATTTTGTTGGGAAACCTTTGTCATGTGACTTTGCTATCTGTAATGATTTAACTCTTGAGTTTTTCATAACACTCTAATATGATGCAAAAATTTTAGATACTTTTTGGTTTCAACTGAGAGGCAAAGCCTACAAGTTAGATTATGAAATTATGGGATATTTTGCTTCCTTAAAACAAAATTTATTGACTCTCATGATGATTTTAATGTGAATGAATATTCACAACACCTTACTACATAAGATAATTTCAACTCGTGTAATACATTGAATGGACTTTTTAAGATTATAAAACACTTATTGTTACACAAATTCATATGCCACATTGTTTTTAATAAAACTTAAAATAAAAAGTGTTCTGGTAAGGATTTTTTTCTTCTTATGGTGCATGGATACTAAATGCAAGGTCAATACATCTTATTGTATTTTTTATTCCTTAATTGACACCAATGCAAAGAAAATCAATCACTTAGGCACGTGTTTCATTGTTACTGCTCTTGGAAATTATTATGGTGTAAATATTTTGATATGGTTCATTTACATCGATCTGAGATTTTGGAGAATCATAATATAGAGCTCTGAAATCCACAGTCTAAAACTTCTTTTAATAGTAGGAAAGGGAAGGCAATTTTCACGTCGCAAGCACCACCCCAAAAGGACCATGACACGCTGAATAATAACTTTAATAAAGAATTGGAATTATAGGAAACTACTCTAAATGTTATGAAAGAAAACAATAAATGAGTGGAGAGTCGCATGGATGAGATGGAAGCCTAGATGAAGCAAGTACTAAACAATAAAGATATCACATGAAGAATCTACCCAAGTTCTTTACAATGTAGAACATACATGTTTCCTTGCCTACAACATCTCCACCATACTCTCCATAAGCGATTCTTGCCCTTTTATCTCTTTTTTTGTATGTTTTCTATTTTTTTGTGCTTGCTTGTTTGTTTTTATGCTATTGAAACAAGAGTTGATTCCACCTTTATTTTAATAATGACATGGTGCTTTCTACTAATGTATTTGTAGAGTTTGTTATGTTTGTTGAGATATGTTTGTCTTAAAGTATGCGGTGACTTGAAATGTATAAATGTGAAGCCTTAAAGTAAAAAACTTCGCTTAGAGCTTATGAAGTATGTTCAAATGGTTGAAGACTAAAGTTGGTAGAAGAAAAGAATTGAGAATGAATTTGAAGCTTGAAGATAGTAGATCAAATTTAAGAATAGAATTTGATAGGTTGGTATAAGTGAGTACTTATATAAGTCTTCTCTTTGGTCTTACCATAGGTTAAAAGGGCTAATTTTATGCAAATGGATTCATATTTAGTATTTATATGTAGAATGCATAATCAAGAAGTGTTTTATATGATTGATGTGTGTGAAAATCCTCTTGATATATGAATGAACATGTTGGTATGAATTATATGATTAAGACTTGATTGGTTTAAATTAAAGATGTATGAATTGTTAAATAGATGAATAAATTTTTATGATTAATAATTTGGTAAATTGGATGAATTGATTGTGTTCAATTTGTATAATTGTATAAAATGTCTTGAGATATGTTTTTTATTGGTTGGTTGTGTTAAAATATGTTGAATTGAGTTAAGTATGGATTTATTGGACTAATATTAGGCCGAAGTTTGGAAGCTACCAACACAAAGGAGATCGGTCGACCGAATGAATAGAATAAAAGGGTCAGTCGACTAAACAATGAGATCAGTCAACCTAACATAGATAGGTCGACCAAATGCAGCGTATCTACAGTAGAACTTTGGGCAACGACTAGTTTAACAACGGTAAAATTGATAAATGAATTATAACGTTATGTGAATATTGGGCAACGACTATAAGGTCTTAAGAAGAGTATAAATAGCTGTGTTGGTTTTATGGTGCATTTATTTTTAAACCTTGTGTGAGCCCCTAAACACTTTGGTGAGTCAATAAAGTGATACTTTGTATGGGTGTTTATATGGGGTTGGAAAATTAAGATTGAATTCTTGTAAAGGTTATTCTTGAGCCTTGAAAAAGAAGAGTGCGTTATGAGGTTATTCCTTAGCCTTAAAAAGGGAGTGTGGTGAGGTTATCATTTAGTCTTAAAAAATAGAGGGTGAAAGGATATCCTTAAGCCTTAGAAAATTGATTTTATTTTCTAATGTTGTACTCTTTTATTGAAATAGTACAATCATCTCAACAGTGGTATTGGAAACTAGATGTAGGAACAAATGAACCACTCCAAACTTGTTTAAATCATTTGTGTTTTCTCTTTCCTTTCTCTTTATATTTATGTATTTATTTGTTTAATTTATTATTATTATTTAATTTTATAAATTAAAATTTTTGTTTAGCTTCAGCAATTAAATAAAAGATTAGGTTGAATAATTTAGAAAAAAAAATCACCTAATTCACCATCCTCTTAGGTGCTATATAGGACCAACATACGCCTTCGTTCCATATTAAGGACAATGTATTATTCAAGTACAGGGAGGTAATACTTGCTTTTTCAGACATTTTGATTATGAGCATGCATTTTCTGTATCTTTTTTTTTCATTTGTTACATTATGTGGGTATTGCATTGGTTGTGTGCATATGTTTCAGTGTTTAGATGGCATTAATTGAAAGGAATTGGTTCAGTTAAGAATAAGGTTATTTTAAGTAAAGAAGAAATATTATCTTGTGAAGTCCACATGCGAATGTCTTTCCTTTGAATTTACAAATTAACTAAGATATTGCATCTTCTTCTTTCATTTAAGACACTTATTTGGATTCACTTTGATTAAATTAATCTTAACTTCGGAGGCATCATTAGTAATTTCTCATGGAAATGTAGTGAATAGAAAGAAATGATGTAAGCTCTAAAAATGTTTTAAGTGAAATAAAAGTAATGTGAATAAATTTGTTACTCTACTGGCCTTAGTTATAAGTTAAGTTTAAGAGCAGAGCTAGTAACAAGTTGTGAATTATGATATAGCTGAATAATTGAGGCTATTCATCATAAAATGTTCACCTTTACATCAAAAGGCTAAAATGACACTCCAACTAAGCTCAAAAGAACATAATCTAGTTAAGTAACCAACGGACATTCATGATAAAATGTTTTCCTTCACGTGAAAAGACTAGGAAAGTATTCAAAGTAATGTGTATATGTGGTGTTTAAGTTTAAAGTAAAAGTCTATTAATATTTTTACAAAATGTCAAAGCATGGTCATAAGGAGTTACTTAGTGATAACCTACTTCTTCATTTGGTACAGAATGTTTAGTGCATGCTTATAAGTGCCTTAGATGTGAGAATAGGATGATAATGCCCTAATTAATATGTTTATTCAATTCAAATACATTTGAACGAAAATGAAAGAGGTTAATGTTTTGGATCTTCTTAAATAATTGATGTTTTGGGAGAAATATTTCTATTAGATTTGATGCCATTGTTTCCATTGTTACCATAATTATCATTGTTGTCTTTGTTACATGATTAAGTAACTTATGTACGTTTTGTTTGTTTTTAATTAGTTTTATTTGGGGACAAACAAAGGTTTAAGTGTGGGAAAGATGATAGGTTTACATTGGAGTACGTTTACTTTTGTTAAGTGTGTTATTTTGGGCGTTTAGGATGATAATGTTATGTTTATGACTTAGAATTATGTTATTTTGATGTTAATGTTATTTTTTATGTGCTTTAAGTGTTAAATATTGATATTGGGAATGAATTGGATCTTATTTGTATAAATGCTTAATATGCTTTTATTTGGAGTTATATTAGAAAGCAAATAGGAGAAGAAGGAGAGCAAATTCAAGAATTAAGTATGCCACGGTTGTGGTAGAAGGTGCAAGGTTTTTTAAGCAAGTGACGCCACGATCATGGAATTGCCACTATCATGGCTTTCATGGTGAAAGTGTCACGCGGTTTCCATATGTTTTCAAGGATTTTGAAGTGTTTTGGGACTCAAGATGATTTGAAAACATTAGGAGCCGTCACTAAGGGCTTAAGAATTATATAAACACAAAAATAAATAAGTTTTAAAGGCTGGTAATAAAAGAGAACAAGATCAAACAAGGAGTTAATTAAGATCAACCCAATTTTCTAGATTTCCTACACAAGGGCCAAAAGAGAAAGATCACTAAGTTGTATCTATTTTCTTATTTCCTTTTTATTATACCTTTTTTTATGATGAATCTGATTACTGGGGAGCTTATTTACATTATGGATAGCTAACTTTCTATAGGAATTACTCTTAAATTATTTTGTTAAACTCTTATTTTATTGATTCAATGCAATGAGTTTATAATGTTTGTTGTGCATATTCCTTTATTCAAATCTGGAGATTGGATTTGGACATTAATGTTAGGTTGTGCAGCTTGAGTTAATACCCTAATATACCTATAAACATAAAGTTATTAGTTAATTGATGAGAGATCATAATTAATTAATTAATTACCTATAGGATTTCTTTATAACTAATTAGATTGTTAGAAAGGGTTTTAAGAAATCGAGAGATTGAAATTCAATTCCTATCTAATTCAATTAGGAACATTTGGTTGGACCTCAAGATAGGGTAATCAAAACTATATAATATCTTAGGTTAAATATAATTGAATCAATAGGGTAAGAGAGAGGCAAAATAAGGATAGAAGTAATTCTTAATGTTTATCATTAATTTCTCAAGTTTACTGCATCTTTAATTATTGGTTAAATTATTTTAGTTTTGTTAGATTCATCCATTATGTTTTGTTCCTTAAACAAAGTGCAATTCAAGTTATTAGATGACTATAAAATTATGATTCGTATACGTATGGTAAAGCATTAAAACTAGCAAACAGAGATCATCATGTAAGTGATCAGTATCACATTATTTTTGAAGCTTAATCTCTAGAGAACTAGTAAAGTAAATCTTAGGTATTCCTATTCCATAAGAGTACTTATATTATAACTATTAACCAAACATAACAACTCTTTTCATTCTATAGCTACCCAAGTAAAGATTATTTTGAACTATCTAGTGACGAGGGAATAACCCAAAAACTAAGTGATTTAAGAGAACTTAATGCAATCCTTCACTTATATCGTCTATTTATTAAACGAAACTTTCTTTCCTCAAGTAGTTACTTCATCTTCTTGGGACAAAATGATCTTTGGTTTCTTTAGACCTTGATGATAGTGAAGAAGATTCATTTAGGTGATTTTATCTTACGTAATATGATTTATTTTATCCATGTTAAAAAGAAAAATCAACATATTCCATAATCCCTCATTCTTGTTCACATCTTCTAACATTTTCATATTCCTCTAATAGAATATGAGTTTAAGTACCAATTCTCTTTAATTAATTTACCTTAAGCCTTATGGGCTATCAAATTGTAGATGTTCAAGTGATTCGATCATATCAACGATAGTAACCACTTATTCCCTTATCTATACTTCTTATCAATGATGATGGCGTGTAGTGAAGTTGATGTACTTTAAAAATTTACAACGTATCAATTTTAGGACATGCTTACTTTCCTTCATGACATTCACTCACGTCTTTCACCTTTACCTTAATTTGAATGTTATTTTGTGAGAGTTTAGTGATTTCTTGTATAGCAGGAGTGTTTTGATGACTTGTATATTTTGATGTATTTTGGATCTATCATTTTATTGTATATAGTATTCTAATGTTTAACTCTTTATGTATTTTATATGTTTTATGTATGATACGTTTGTTACTTTTATAATATTGACAACTCCTTTTTTAAAAAGATTTTTATTTATATTATCTCTTTTTATTTTTCTCTTCTTGTTTATGAATTGGAATCTATGATATTTGTTTGTATTTGTATGTTTCCCTTTTGATAATTTCAAAAAAGGAGAAACTATTATGTGATATTATATTATATTAATTATAATTATTAAAGGGAAGCCTGATTTGTTTTATTTATGGGAAGTTTAATTTTTAAAGAGCTATAATGCATGAATTTAGGATAAGCTTTTAATTTTAATGGACTTAAGGTGAGTTTGAATCTTTTGTGCTTTAAAATGAGTTTTGCATATATGATAATATTGAAGTAATGAATTTGAGTATTAATGATATTAAGTTTAAATATGGTCGTCCTACTACTTTGCTATTATATAAAGGAAGAGAAAGTTTATAAGTGGTATTGAGATATTTTAAGAGGTATTTATAAATTATATGTGTTATTGGAATGAATTTTGTGTTTGTTTTATTTTTGTGTCTTCATAATATTACATAGTTTTTTCATCATTAAAAAGGTGGAGACTATTGAATCAAAGGAGGTTCTATTTAGGTTTTAATGATGACAAAACAATTTTGCTACTATTAAGTTTATCGTGTTTAATGTTTTGAAAAGATAAGTTTGAAGAAAAAAAGGTGTTTAAAAGATACAATTTGGAGCCTTGAATCTTAAATGGAGTTTATAAAAAAAACAAAAGTAAAAGGCTCAAGATGAAGGCTAAGATAGAGTTACTGTATATGTTATCTATTGTATTTTTTATTATAATCTTATCTTGGTTCTCCCAAGGTGTTTAACTAGATTGACTCATGCATAATACATTCATATGTAGAGATTATGAATATAAATTATATAATCAAGATAATTTATATAGGCACTATTTTTAATAATCCTCTTCATAAAAACTTTTTGGGAAACTAGTTTAAAATGTGTGTGCGTGTGTGTGTGGAATTTTTTTTAAAAAATGTTTAAATATGTTTTAAAGTTGATTGCATGTAACTATGTATGAAGTTTGTAAAAAACTAGTTTCTGTATGGACTGGTTTATTAGTATTGGTTAACTAAGGTGTTAGAGTGGTTAACTAGTATGTTAATTTCGGAGGGATTAATTAACTAGTGAGTTGGACTAGTGAAATCAAGTTGTTAAACAGTGGTGTGTATATCCAGATGCTAGTTTCAATAATAAAAATGAATTAACTGATTTTTAATGCAACCAATAAAAACAAATGACTAATAAGACAAATTTCACATATAAAATAGGTGTCTTAAAGTATGTCTTAGATATCTAAGTGAAACAGAAGTTAATTAATAATCATTTGGGTAATTGTTTAGTAATGTTTTGTGTAAAGTTCATTAAATTCATAAGTTAGAATATTTGAGAACCCTTTAAACACTTTAAGCTGCTTAAATAAGAATTTTTAAAGTATGTTTTTTGGGTAGTTTAGTTGTGGAATCAAAATCATAAGGATCTTTCTTATCCCATTAAAAAGAGAGTGAGCTTATAAGGGTTGTTCTTCACTAATTGAAAAAAATATTATTAATGAATTATTGCGATCGGCTTTACACAAAATTAGCTTAAATTAATCTATCTTTTAACCCATCAATTTACATTTAATTGGAGACCAACTCTTCAGTAAGTGCATCGTTCGCAACAAGTAATATAATGAAGTATATTTAAAAATTCGAGTATAGATCCCACGAGGAAGTGTGTATGTGATTGTAAGTACTAGGTCAATCGAATTATAATTATTTAGAGAATCAAGGCAGGTTTATAAATTAAGAAATTAAAATAGAATTACAAAACTAACTTAGAAAGTCTAGAAGACTTCCAATCAATTGTAAAAGAGTTTAAGGTTTTTTTCCTAATTTATTCAGTTAAGCTTCGGTAGTTGATGGTTTAATTGATTTGAAGATTAGTTAAAATTAATCTAGGACCTTCACTAAATCAAGGCAGTGTTATGGTTAAGACATTAACTTATC